>JBBDGP010001093.1:10000-12500 GCA_037952835.1 Lithobates septentrionalis | reverse complement strand
ACTACACAGAACTTGGCCTGCGGGATTGCTACGGGTGAACTCGCTGGGCCACCAGAAGCCGTGGTAGGCCAAGTAAATGGTTGCTTGTATTACCAAACTGGGGAGAAGGCCAAATAGCGAACTGGTTAATATAGTAGACATGTCCCAGAAGATGGCAGCCTGGAACGAACGTGAAGTGGACATTAAACTGGTGTCGCCAAGATAATTACTCCAGCCTGCGCAGGAAGGACATAACAGAGCGATGCGGAGCTGGCTTCATTAAGAGGCTCGCCTCGGACCGGATGTTGGTGGCAAAGCCACGGCCTGTCCTGTCCAGATAAGACCCTGGAGTTAAGCGGCTGCCATGACCGGGTGTAGCTTGAAGAGGGAGGAAGTCCGGGTAAACCCAGGGTTTAGGAGTGTCTCTGGGGGCCATGTACTTGTAAACCGATGATGGCCAAAAATTGCCGCGATGCCTGTGGTGGCTATGGCATCTGTCGCTACCTGGGGTTACAAGGGCGACGTAGGTGATAAGACCCTAGAGTTAAGGTATAATCATTGATACACCGATCCACGTAGTACGGGACCTTCCGACATTGATAGGTCCGCTTTTTTTTAGGAAAGACTGCGGCTACTTGTTAGTACACACCCGTGTATGGGTGAAGTCTTGGGGAACTAACCTGATACGGGTCAGCTTGTCAAGGGGGAGGCTGGCCTACGTGGTGTTCATTAATTCGGAGGAGGTTATTGTAGACCTCAGTTCTGGATTATTGAGTTTTAGAGACTACAAGCTGAAGGACATAATGGTATTACCAGGAAGTCAAGTTGTGTCTACGTAGTACCTGGCTGCCTGTGCCAGTAAAAGTGAATTTGATAGGCCGTAGAGGGCCAGGTAGATGGCTGCTTGTATGACTAGACTGGGGAATGTCTGAGGCTTTTGACATGTGCCTGAAGATGGTAGTTGTGACGGGCAAGCGTTTGCCGTTAGCTATGGACTGATGCTTCTGGACGCCACGTAGAAAGGATCCTACTGTATGAGCCGTAAACACGGATGACTCTCTGGGGTCCTGTGAGGGCAAGAAATGCTGGATGCTGGCTAGGTATAGCCTGATGGTGTTATGAGGAGCCAGCTGTGTGTGGCAATACGATACCTGGTGCGGGGTGGAAGCTGAACTCAACTGACCTAAGCGAGAAATGACACAGAAATTGATGAGTGGCTCGTATGAAAAATGCCACTAGAGACAAGTGGCCGATTAAGTGCCATTGAAGAATGATGTGTGACTGATTGTGTGCCACTAGAAATGTTTGTACTGATTGCAAGAAGTCATGCCAAGATGCGAGCCCTGCAATGATTGCAAGAGTTGTGCCTAAATACATGCTTGCAACAATTGCCAGGGAGTTTGTGTCAATGGAGATGTGTTTGCCGTGACTGCGAGAAGTCCGTATTACTGCATGTGCTTGCACGGACTGCAAGGAGTTATACTTGGATGCGTGTTTGCAATGATTACGAAAGTTGTGTTTGGATGCGTGCTTGCCATGATTGCAAGAAGTTATGCTTGGGTGTGTCCCTGCAACATTTGCAAGGAGTTGTGTTTGGATGCGTGCTTGCCATGATTGCAAGAAGTTATGCTTGGGTGTGTCCCTGCAACATTTGCAAGGAGTTGTGACTGGATGCGTGCTTGCAATGATTGCAAGAAGTTATGCTTGGATGCATGCTTGCAACGTTTGCAAGAAGTTATGCTAAGATGCGTGTCTTGTAATGATTGTGATTTGTGCTTGAATGTGTGCTTGCAACGATTGCAAGGAAGTTCCTGTCGGTGGAGATGTGTTTTGTAGTGACTGTGAAAAGTTTGTATTGCTGCATGTGCTTGCCAGACTGCAGGAGTTAAGCTTGGATGTGTGCTTGCCATGATTGCAAGAATTTGTAATTGGATGCGTACTTGCAACGATTGCAAGAAGTTATGCTTGAATGCATGCCTGCAATGTTTGCAAGAAGTTTTATGATTGGATGCGTGTTTGAAATGATTGCATGAAATTGTGCTTGGATGCGTGCTTGCAACGATTGCAAGAAGTTCTGTTTGGATTCGTACTTGCAACGATTGCAAGAAGTCATGATGGGATGTGTGCTTGCAACAATTGCAAGAAGTTATGTTTCGATGTGTGCTTGCAATGAAATGCAAGAAGTTGTATTTGGATGAGTATTTGCAACGATTGCAAGAAGTTATACTTGGATGTGCTGTGACTATGAGGGGGTATAGTAGTGAGGCGAAGGTTTCAACGAATGAATCGGGACCATGACTGAGCTTCGAAGGAAGACGGGGTGTGGCCCCCCCCCCCTTTTTTTATTTTTATTTGACTGACCTAGAGGAAATGACAGATGACAACCGGTGGAGGGTTTGACTACCTGGTTTGAAAGGTAAATTGTAACATGTTTAAGCAACAGGTGCATGGCATTAAATAAATGAGTGAACTGTTTGTGCCATGACAGAGGCACGAATCGGTGTGCCATGACTGGGCCAAT
>JBBDGP010001093.1:0-2500 GCA_037952835.1 Lithobates septentrionalis | reverse complement strand
GGAATGTCCTCTCTCCTACTTAAAGCCCAGTTCAATGACAGGGAGGCGTCCTCATGTTGAATGATCGTGTATAATGAGGACACGTCCGCTGTCACCAGGAAAATGTCATCAGTAGGGTTCAAACGGACTTCCCCCAATCTTTGGAGTAGGTCGGTTGTATCCCGTAAATATGCCTTAGTGGTTTTCACACTTGGCTGGAGGAATCTATCTAGGTACTCTCCCAACCTCGCCGTGACAGATCCTATCCCGTTTACAATCGGGCGTGCTGGGGGTAGTTTGGCATCCTTGTGAATTTTGGGAAGCGTGTATATAATTGGAATCCTGCATGCACTGGGGACAAGGTATCTTTTTTCTCTGAGATTCAGGGCATTAATGGCGTATCCCCATTCAACCAGTGAATTTAATTGTTCCCTATATTTCTCAGTAGGGTCAGTGGTTAATCTTTCATATGTGGAACGGTCATTAAGCATGTTTGAAAGTTGTCCATGATAAAAAGATTTATCTAAAATGACAACCCCCCCTCCCTTGTCAGCCGGACGTATAATAATGTTATTCCGTTTCTCCAGTGCCCTGATTCCTTCATTAATATATTTTGGATTCACTTCCTCTTTAACTTTAATGGTATCTAGATCCTTCAAAACTAAATTTTTGAATACCTCAACATAATGATTATTGGAGTTTTGGGGATTAAATAGCGACTTGTTCCTCAGGCCGCTATCCACTTTACCAGAAGAGGGCATGGCATTCTGGGCAGAAACCACTGGATGACTGAGAAAATATTTTTTGATGTTGAGGGATCTAATAAACTTATGAGTGTCAATGTACACTCCAAATTTATTTAGTGTTCTCCTCGGAGCACATTTAAGGCCCAAATTTAAAATGTTCTTCTCCTTAGCATTTAATGTCACTTCACTTAAATTGTAGACACCCATATTTACATGTCCCTCAATCTCTTTTTTGGGTTGTTGCCGTCGTCCTGCCCGGCATCCCCTCCGCCTCCTGGGAATGGTCCCATTGCCCTGTTGGTATATGGTTGTGGTCCCTTCATTCCTTCCCTATTGTGTGTTGGTTAGTTCTTTCCTCTCGGTGTCCCTCCTCCTCTCCCCCTCCTCCCTCGCTGGCCTAAAAAAGGTGGGGGGCCTTGTTCCTGATGTTGAGGTCCGTAATAGTCCCCCTCCAGGGGTAGATATCGGTTGTGAATTGGTATGGGACTTCTCCCCTCCCCGTAATTAGATGGCTGATATTGATAATAATTACTATAATTTTGTTGTCTGTATTGATCACTTCCATAATTGGATCTCTCCATTTGGGGGCCCTTCCAATCATCCTGGTTGTAATAGTCATGTTGTCCCCCTCTCATTGCTTGGGGGGGTTTTGGTGAGCCATAACAATCGTTAGGTTGGTTCCCTCTATATTGTACAGGGGGATAATTGTTATAAGTATGTCCAGGTGTAATCTGTTCATACCTCACCCCACCCTTCTTATTGTCAGCCTTCTTATTTTGATCTACTTTAGGGGCACTGGTTGCCTTCCCGTTTCCTTTGACTGGTGCGGGGGCCTCATTGATACCTGTGGTGGGGATCTGCCAAGCATAAATTTTATTGTTCTTAAAATCCGCCATATCCCTATTATGTTTTTTCACTTTTTTCTTTTGTGTGTCCCGATCTACTTTTTCAAGTTTCTTTTTCATGTTAATGTTAAATTCCTTCATTTGGTTTGATTCATTGACTGGTTCTAATTTACTGCGAATATGGCTAATCTGTTCATTAAGCCTCCCCAATTTCACTTGTTTCCTAGTGAGTACCAGATCTTGTAATTCCCTCCCCACTCTATTAAAAAATTCCAACCATTCATTCATAAAACACTGGTCATCAAGACCATCTTGAGGGGGCACATCCCACCTCAAACTCCTAAAAATTATTTTTTCCTTTTGGTAGTGTGAGAATGTAAAAACATCCCACCAAGTCTTAATCTGTTTCTCCAACAGACTTTCTAGACTTTTAAGCATGCCGGACACGTCCTCATCACTTTAAGCCATCTCTTGATTAGCTGAAAAGATATTATCTGGATTCATGTGTCTATTGGCAAGAAAATTAAAAACTTCCATGGCTGCACGCGTTAATATGTTCAATACGTCTGTCACTTAATATGGTGGAATGGACACTTCTTCTCCCAACGGGTTGGCGTGGCTATGGGGGCTAAGTTTGCCCCCAGCCTCGCCAACCTGTTCATGGCTGAGTGGGAGGACAGATTCATTTTTAGTAAGTCTCCTCCCCAGTTGAAATTTTATCGAAGGTTTATAGATGACCTCCTGTTCATCTGGGAGGGATCGAGAAACTCTGTCGAGGAATTTTTGAAATATCTCAATACTAATAATAACAATATTAAATTGGAGGCCCAAATTAGTGAAACTTGCGTTAGTTTTTTGGATGTGTCCATTGAAAGGAAGGAGCAATCTCTGGTGACCAGTGTATACTTTAAGCCGACCGACCGAAACAGT
>JBBDGP010001092.1:0-30000 GCA_037952835.1 Lithobates septentrionalis | reverse complement strand
TCCTCTCTTGCCTCAAGTGTTGTATTGGAAGACTTCCCAAAATAGGGTAGGGTGTTAACCCTTTCCTACTCTAAAAGCGAAGTCCACTTTTCTTTTTGCAAAAAAAAAAAAACTGAATTTCTTTGCAAATGAGCCTACAAAGCACTGTAACCACGATCAGTGGATCACGAATGCAATGTCAGGCTCCGGCACTCTTCCTCAAGCTCCTGGTCCATACTGAGGTACAGGATTTCAGTTAGAGAGATTGAGGAAGGGTCAATGGACATTGAGAAATACAGGTCTATCTGCAGCGGTGTCAGGTGGGACTTGTAGTGCTTAAATTTACAGACCTCTGAATAAATGTTGCAAAGAAGCCCCCGCATAGCAGCGCCAATTTTAAATCTGACAACTGCTATGGGGGGGGGGGCCCGCTGTCAGGAAGGGGGGCATGCTGGGGATGGGAACCCATGCACTATTCAACGCAAACGTTCTTGTAGAACTGACTGTATGTATAAGTGGATGCTGAAACGACTACCGGCTGGTACGGTGAGCAATGAGAGCGAGAAATGCCACCAGCACGCCATGGGTCTCCAAAAAAAAAAAAAAAAAAAAAAAACGGGTCCAAAGTTTTATTCAGAGATCACATCTTTACAACAAACAGCATCGTTTTTGAGCCTCGCAGAACCCCTTCATCAGGCATGTGATGATGAAGGGGTCCTGCGAGGCTCCAAAACGTTCCTGTAACGATGTGAAAAAAGCTTTGGATCCATTTTTTGGAGACCCATTGTGTGCAGGTGACATTTCTCGCTCCACCCCTTGATGGAGATGGGGCTTCGCTTGGCACCATGGTACAAGCAACAGGGTCTTAAAGGTGGACTTGGCCTTTAAATATAAGAAAAATTGTCTGTAGAAAAAACAAATGCAAAGCAGAATATGGTAGTATGATAAAGCTTTTGACATAATCAAATATAGCAAATTGACGCTTTCCTTACAATGGGGAAGCAGCTCATGTGTAGTTCAGATGCCCTCAGAAATGATGTACAGTCTCTATGCTCACAACATCACTGGCAACATCACTGGCAACATCACTGGCAGTGACAAAACAGACTACATAAAGCAGAACAGGTAATTCATTGCTAGAGCTATTCGATTTAGGAATGGGGACCAAATAAACCTATTTTTTCACAAGTGTTAATATGTAAATAAGATTTAAAATATCAGATCTATACATCATTTGTCCATATAATTACAGCTAGCAAGTGAAAACACCTATTTTAAGGTTAATGTTGGCTGCAAAAACAGCAGCTTTGCTAAAGTCATAAATTCCCATGTATTCCAAAGCAGCCGTGGCACACACAGCTCCGCACAGCATTATAGTTCTTTCCGAAACATGTATTTGGTTAACTTTTTCTGGCTCAGATTCCTGTATCACCAATTAGGCCTCATGCACACCAGACGCCGTTTAACCCGCGTTCAGAGGCAGTTGGACACTTTTTTCAACTGCCCCTGAACCCATTCAATGTTATCCTATGTATCCATGTACACAGTCTCGTTTTTTGGCGTTTTTAGGCAGTTGCGTTTAACCTCATTTTTCCAGAAGCAAAAAAATGGGTTCAGACGCAAAAGTTTTCCACGTTTCAGACGCCAAACGCGGGTAAACGCCGGTACCGCGTTTGCGTTTATAAGTGTTTTTTACAACCCGAATTTGGGGCCACATATCTCGGGGCCACTTGGAGCTAGCACAGGTGGACTAGCACTAGAACATATCCAAATTTGGGGTTCCTAGCACTAAGTAGCCCTGAGATATGGGGCCCCAAAGTCGGGTCACAAAATGTCATTGTCTGCTGCAGAAGTGCTTGACATTTTGCGACCTGATTTTGGGGCCCCGTATCTCGGGGCCACTTAGTGCTAGGAACCCCAAATATGGATATGCTATAGTGTCTACTGTGTTAGCACACCAAATTTGGGGTTTCTAGCACCAAGTGGCCCCGAGATATGGGGCCCCAAAGTTGGGTCGCAAAATATTATTTTCTGCTCTGCAGACGCTTCTAGACGCAAACGCGGCTAAACGCGGGTAAACATGGCATGCAAACGAGGCAAAACGGGCGTTTCTAAATGCCGGTTTCAGCTTTTAAAAACATGTGTTCAGCACTTACTTAAGGCTTTCTATATATGTTAGGCTCCATGCACACTGGGCTTAAAAAAACATCTATTCTCTGGGGAGTAAAAATGCTCATATAGAGCATTTTTTGTGCAAAGTTTAGACGAGTTTAGGAGAGTTTTACTTTTTTTTTTTCTGCCAGTGAGCTCCAATTAGAAACGTAAACCAGAATGGATATTTTTTTCTGCCTCTAAATGTTGAGCTCAAAATATGCCTCTTAATGTCCTAATATACATGGACACATAGGATAACATTGAGCTGCTTCTACAGGCAGAATACAAAACTCCTGTAGAAGCAGCGATTTTCTGGATGGAAACTGAAGCAATATGCAGGAATTCTGCATCTCTGCATGTATGGAAATTATTAGGATAAATATAAAAAGGTAAGGCTCAAATTTGCGTAATATTTATATCTATGAATAGATTCTTGAAATATTGAAAATAAATAAATAAAATTTAGGGAATTAACCACTTCCCTACCTGCCCATTGTCATATGAAGTCCGCAGATGTGATCTCCCATCCTGGGCGAGCATCGTATGACGTCCTCAGCTTCCCAGGGGTATAGGGGGCACGCGGCTGCCTCATCACTGAGGAGCCAATGTGCGTGCCCAGAGGCCGTGATGTCCGCCAGGAACTCGCGATCTCTCGTTACAGAGCAGGACCATGGATCTGTAGGTGTTCACACACAGATCCACGTCCTGTCAGGAGAGAGGAGACAGATGCTGTGTTCCTAGTATATAGGAACACCGATCTTTCTCCTCCTCTAGTCAGTCCCCTCCCCCTACAGTTAGAATCACTCCCTAGGTAACACATTTAACCCCTTGATCGCCCCCTAGTGGTAACTCCTTCCCTGCCAGTGACATTTATACAGTAATCAGTGCATATTTATAGCACTGATCGCTGTATAACTGTCAGTGGTCCAAAAATAGTGTCATAATTGTCGGATCTGTCCGCCACAATGTCACAGTCCCGATACAAAAAAAAAAAATTGCAGATCGCCGCCATTACTAATTAATAAAAAATTGTAATTATAAAAATGTCATAAATCTATCCTCTATTTTGTAGGCGCTATAACTTTTGTGCAAACCAACCAATATACACTTATTGCGATTTTTTTTTTACCAAAAATATGTAGAAGAATATATATCGGCCTAAACTGAGGAAAAAAAAAAAACTTTTTAAATTGGGGATATTTATTATAGCAAAAAGTAAAAAATATTGTGTTTTTTTCAAACTTGTCCCTCTTCTTTTTATAGCGTAAAAAATAAAAATCACAGAGGTGATCAAATACCACCAAAAGAAAGCTCTATTTGTGGGGGAAAAAATGATAAAAATTTGGGTACAGTGTCGCATGACTGCGCAATTGTCATTCAAAATGTTACGGCGCTGAAAACTGAAAATTGGCCTGGGCAGGAAGGGGGTGAAAATGCCCCGTATTGAAGAGGTTAAAGACGTTGTCATTTTTCACAAGAAAGATTTGAGTTCTTTTTCCTATTCCTTCGGAGCTCCTGGAATTCGGCATGCGTTATGCGTACGACATGTACAATGTAAGGGCAACTAGCGGATGTTCTCTACCTCGGAGTACCAGGTTTTAGATGAAAGTGTATGCTAATTTCATGTTTACCAACTCCTAGAAACCTTTTCATTTCCATTAAAAAGAGCCCACACAGTTGATTGATGTTCCAGCAATGCCCATTTTGATTAGGACGCCAAAACGATTACAACAAAATTGAGAGCCGCTGTCCTACATAGATATTTATAGATGCATGCAAGAAAAAACAAAATAAAACATTATTATTAAAAACAGAACTATTCAATTATGTTATAGGATAAACATAAAAAGATAAGTTCACCTATTAAAAAAAAAAAAAGAATAAGAAGAAGAAGAGGGAGCCTGCAGATTATCACACCGGCGATCAGCAGATTGCGGGTGCAATGTCAGGCTCCTGTAGACTCTCAGGATAGCCGTCTTTCTGTACCTCCGATACAGGCAGACAGTTACTTGAGAGCAGGAAGATCAATGAATTATGAGAGCGCTCATCACCACCCTCACAGCTCATTGAGAACTATAAGCTGCTACAATATATGACAGCACTTGTAGACTATTCATTCACAGGAAACTATGAAGAACGCACCTGTCAAGGTGGATTGTGACAGCGGGTGTGGGAAGAAGACCCCCGCCTGCTGTCACGGGGAGGAATGGGTGCATGCTGAATATGTTAGATGTTACACCCTAAATATGAGTGCGACATGTAACCTGTTCAGAAAGGTGAACTTGGCCTTTTAAGTAGTTGTAAACATACAATGTTATAGACACATTCTAATACAGTTATAACACCATAACGGTTTTTGCTTAGTTTCATGGGGATTTCGACTCCTCCATGTAGTATTATCTCTACCCACAGCAGCCTGCTAATAAAAGGGGACTTTGTCTTCTAGTAGAATGGAGTTTAACCAATGAAATATAAAAGTTCTTGATAGCGGTTACACTGCAATACCAGATTTCACCAACAGGTGGTAAAACTTTGTCCTAAGACACAGAGGGATTTCCAGCTTTTGATTGCTCACTTATAAAAAAAATCCACCAAGTCTTCTTTCTACAGCATGTCCTCGATCATTTTAAGAAATGTAATAAATCTTTCTGGATAAAAATGTCTATTTGGAATATGCTGAAAACATTCAATATGCACAATCTTAAGCAAAAAGGTATGTTTCATGTGCACTCTACACTTTAGAAATGTTTACACATGTTTTATATATGAAGCGTCCAATAAAGTATGCACACATTTGCATAGGCAGCAGATTTCGTGTAAATTCTTGGTTTAGTTACTAAAGTGGAACTTCAGTCATTTTTTCAATTTTTCCATCTATTAAATCTTCTGCCCTTGTTGTTTTAACTTTGGATAGTAACACTATTTTTTCTGTCAGTAAATACTTATACAGCCCACTTCCTGTTTGTCTGGCCATTAGCCTAGGCTTATGACATCATAAACAGGAGAGAGAGAGAGAGAGAGAGAGAGAGAGAGGAGAGAGAGAGAGAGAGAGAGAGAGAGAGAGAGAGAGAGAGAGAGAGAGAGAGAGAGAGAGAGAGAGAGGAGAGAGAGAGAGAGAGAGAGAGAGAGAGAGAGAGAGAGAGAGAGAGAGAGAGAGAGAGAGAGAGAGAGAGAGAGAGAGAGAGAGAGAGAGAGAGAGAGAGAGAGAGAGAGAGAGAGAGAGAGAGATTCATAAGAGGGCCAATGAGAGCTGCAGAGCTGGGAAACGGTTGTAAAAAAAAATTATAAAATTGTAATTCCATATAAACTGTAATGAATTTGGTCATTTTTATTTCTTTTTAAACAGATATCTTGTCACTTTTGGTTATTTTTATAATATACTTAACCGGAGAAAAACTGAATATTGGATTCTTTCATGATTTCAGGTTTGTAGAGAATTCTAGGCCTTCTATTGCATCAGCCCAGCAGCAGCTGCTTACTCAGACTCTCTCTTTGATATTCCATAAAAAATATGTAATCCAGAGACATTGTGGGAATGTGTCCTATTCCGATGTGTGCCTGCGTACAAATACACTCTCTTTACAGCGTAGTTGTAAAGAAGTGCAGAAGATATGTAGACAGACTACAGAATTCCACATTTTGGCTATACAGTACATGGGAAAAATGTATGTGAATTTTAATTCTTTTTTTTTTTTTTAAAGCTGGTCATACAAGTTTACATTTCTTTCATTCAGCCTGCTGCTGAGCAGAAGGCATCTAGTAATCCTCCATTCACACTAAACTGTTTGGATTGACACTCTCTCCTGCCACATATTGAGTTCTGACACCCGGCTCCAGCGACTGTCAGAATACCCAGACAGTGGCTGCATCAGACTGAAAGCAGGTGGTGTTCAGTCCACAACTTTCCAGCAAGCTTCTTAAAACTGGGTGATGCCAATAGAAATATCCACAGATTAAATTTTTAACAACTCAGCAGGAATCGGGAGGATATTCAAGGCAGGTGTATATAATAAAAAAAAAAAAAAAATAATATATATATATATATATATATATATATATATATATATATATATATATAATTTTACACATTATATATTACACACACACAGTATCTCACAAAAGTGAGTACACCCCTCACATGTTTGTAAATATTTTATTCTATCTTTTCATGTGACAACACTGAATAAATGACACTTTGCTACAATGTAAAGTAGTGAGTGTACAGCTTGTATAACGGTGTAAATTTTCTGTCCCCTCAAAATAACTCAACACACAGCCATTAATGTCTAAACCGCTGGCAACAAAAGTGAGTGTGCAAGATTTTATATTTACCTTACTAAAAATAAATACTTGTATTTTAAAACTTTAGTCTTGTGCAGAGGTCTCCAAATTTTTCAGTAGAGGGGTCACATCATAGCTATATACAAATATTTGCGGGCCAAAAGAAATCGCTATCAGAGTAACCCTTATATTAGAGTCCCCATCAGAGACTTCTTTACATTAGAGCCATCCCTTACATCAGGGAGACCATCAGAGTCCCCCTAACATTATAGCCCCCCCCAACATCAGAAGCAGAGACCCTAGGCATCCTCTGCTAACCTTAAGGCTCTGTTCACATCTGAGCGATCCGAATCGCGGGCATTTTTACGTGATTTGCCAGGCAACAATCGTGGCAAAAATTGCGCCGCAATCAGGGTGTCATTAGAAGTGACGGGAATCATACAGGTGTCCCACAATTTGCGATTTGTGGGAATAATCGCTGCGTTTTCACCCGCTCAGATATATACAGAGCCTCGATCTTAATCTATGTACACGGAGGATTGCCAATGACCCTAACTGCAGACCAGAGGAAATCTTGAAGCGGCTGGATGTGGCCTGCATGCTGCAGTCTGGAGTCCACTGGTCTGGATCATAAATTAAAAAAATAAATAAAATAAAAAATAAATAAATAATAGTGTACAAAAACAAATTCCCACTAAAAGCAGAAAATTACCACATTGTTCAACTAATTACAGAAACTCTGGGAAGAGAGTACACTTCATCTGGCACGCACATGTCTGTCATATAGAAATAATCTAAAGTAAATTGTGGCATAAATTCCACAGCAGTCAGCTCTACATAGTGAAGGGTTTCATTACCTACAACTACATATTTTTTTGTTTGTTTATTTGTACATCTGAGTATTCACCGTCACCAGGCACAGTAAAACACTACTACTGTTCCATGAACACACACATACAGTTTCATCGGCTTTCATCTGTCATTTCTGCAGGCCTGAGCTGCAAATGATAGATGAAGTCGCTGTAGATCTGAGGGGGACATGCAAGGAACATAAAAAACAGCATTTTTTGCCTGCACATGATTGGATGAAAAAAAAAAAGTCAGCAGAGCTTCCAATCATTTCAAATCTTCATCTCAGATCTAAAGCAAGTGCACTTGTAGTGCAAAGTGGATTTGCCTTTAGTAAATCAACCCCCATGTATTTAAACTGCTGAGATTTGCATACAATGTCCTGTTATAGAACTAGACATATCAAACTGGTGTATTTTTGGACACATTGGCTCTCATACTTCCTTTCTGCCGCTCTCGTTCATTTCAAGAAGCACCCAAATTATTTATAGGCGATTGAGACCATAAGATCGGTTTACTAAAGACAAAAAAAAGCTGGTCAATTTTCAAGTAAATAATCACTTTGCTAAGGATTTGTTTATATATATATATATATATATATATATATATATATATATATATATATATATATATATATATATATATATATATATATATATTTTTTTTTTTATATGGAGGGCTGCTGTTAGAAATCACAGGGCCCCATACAGCCTGACAGGGCCCCTCCAGCTGGAAGTGACTGAGGACATATATTTATCAGTCCCTTTTCTGTAGCCTCAGCTGCACAGATGAAGGATTAGGAAGCACTCTGAGGCTTCCTGCTCATTCAATGACTGAAGCATAATAAATACAGGTCACTATGCTTCAGTGATAAATGGACACAGGAGTGATTGGTACCAATCGCTCACTGCATTCATTCAGGAAAGGAAGGGGCCAGAAAATGACATTTACTGGCCCCTTTCCCAACTCTCCATCCTGAAACATCTCCCTGTGTGCCTGCAGGAGCTGCCAGCAGGAGAGGAGAGGAGGGAAGCCAGCAGTGCTGCGGGGGAAAGAGGCATACAGGAGGGCCTGGACAACAGATGGAAGTAGCACATGTGCTAGAATCAATCCCCCTGCAGTGCAGCCGGAGGGAGAAAGAAGAGGAGAAGCTAACAGAGCTGCAGGGGTAGGCAGAAGAGGATCGGTGTCTGCAATAAGACAGTACAGCCAGCGCTCCTGTTCAGTAGGTGCCCGGGCCCCCCTTTTGAACTTATGGGGCCCGGGCCCAGTACAGGAGGGTTGGCTCTACTGCCTTATAAGCGGCCCTGTTTGTATGTATATGCTGAAACTTCACTTTGCAAAGAATACCCAATCAAATGCAAGAAAAAAAAAATAGAAAAAAAAAAAAAAAAAAACACACGCAACAGTATGATAAAAGTCAGCAGAGCTTAGACTCATTCACTAAAGCTGGCCTTACACCAGTAGATTTTTCTTTCGAAAACTCTTGTTTTTGAAAGATTCATTTGATTATCTATAATCTAAAGGGGCTGATTTGACAATCATTTTGAGAGTGGAAAAAAAAATTGAAGGACAAGGATTGACATTTTTAATCAAACCTAATGGTAACAAATACATTTCTACTCATTAAATTGGCTCCTGGCCAATACAAATCACAATTAGTGTTATGCACTTGTCATGATTATCAATTGAAAAAAATTGAGACATTGATATGATATTCTTCTAATAGTTGTTTGAAATAAGTCGAATCCATGAAAACACCATACACTTTAAACCTTTCCCATTCGAACGAAAATTTGAAGTTGTAAGGCCAGCCTTAAGCAAATAGAAAATTCCCTTGCAAAGTGAAAAGTCTATTTACCTTTAGTATATCAATCCCTATGGGTCCCATTCAGGAAAAAGTTCTTCTATTTAAATGCTAATTCTGAAGTAGGATAGCCTAAAGAAAACAATCAGATCCACCTTTCATTATTCCCAAATATGCAAAACAAAAAATGCCCTTAAAGAGGAGTTCCACCCAGGGGGGCCGTCAAAAAAAAAAAAAAAAAAAAATTAAAAGTCAGCAGCTACAAATACTGCAGCTGCTGACTTTTAATTGGACACTCACCTGTCCCCTGGGTCCAGCGATGCGGGGGATCGAAGCCCCGCTCGCCCCCCCCCCCCTCCGCTCGTCGGCGCCAGCATTTCAACTGTGGGCGCCGGGCTGGGCTTCACAGCCTGGCACCCACTGCGCATGCGCGAGCGGCGCCGCGCGCCGTGATTGGCCGCTCAATCACCTGGGACCTGTAATGGGTCCCAGATGATTGACAGGAGGGAGGGAGCAGAGGGGAGCCCTTCCTGTGCTGAGGGGGAAGTGATGTCACCAGCCCAGGCTAAGGAACAGGCAGACTACGAGGGACCACCTAGCAACAGGCATTTAGAGGTAAGTGAAAAAAAAAAAAAGATATCCAAATGTTTTTTTTTGTTTGTTTTTTTTAGAATTTTTCCAGGTATTTTTGTTTTTTGGGTGGAACCCCACTTTAAGGAACTGAGGACAGTCCATTCCATGTCTGGACACATCTAATACCAAAGGCAAAAAAATATTCAGGAATGAAAAAAGGAAGCAAACAAAAAAAAAAAAAAAAAAAAAAAAGAAGAAGGTAACAAAATGGCACAAGATAAAAGCAGAACACCGCGGATGGCAGCAGGACACTGCAAATCCACGGACCCACGGATGGAAGCAGAACCCAGCAGATCCGTGGATGGAAGCAGAACCCAGCAGATCCGTGGATGGAAGCAGAACCCAGCAGATCCGTGGATGGAAGCAGAACCCAGCAGATCCGTGGATGGAAGCAGAACCAGCAGATCCGTGGATGGAAGCAGAACCCAGCAGATCCGTGGATGGAAGCAGAACCCAGCAGATCCGTGGATGGGAGCAGAACCCAGCAGATCCGTGGATGGGAGCAGAACCCAGCAGATCCGTGGATGGGAGCAGAACCCAGCAGATCCGTGGATGGGAGCAGAACCCAACAGATCCGTGGATGGGAGCAGAACCCAACAGATCCGTGGATGGGAGCAGAACCCAACAGATCCGTGGATGGGAGCAGAACCCAACAGATCCTGGATGGGAGCAGAACCCAACAGATCCGTGGATGGGAGCAGAACCCAACAGATCCGTGGATGGGAGCAGAACCCAACAGATCCGTGGATGGGAGCAGAACCCAACAGATCCGTGGATGGGAGCAGAACCCAACAGATCCGTGGATGGGAGCAGAACCCAACAGATCCGTGGATGGGAGCAGAACCCAACAGATCCGTGGATGGGAGCAGAACCCAACAGATCCGTGGATGGGAGCAGAACCCAACAGATCCGTGGATGGGAGCAGAACCCAACAGATCCGTGGATGGGAGCAGAACCCAGCAGATCCGTGGATGGGAGCAGAACCCAGCAGATCCGTGGATGGGAGCAGAACCCAGCAGATCCGTGGATGGGAGCAGAACCCAGCAGATCCGTGGATGGGAGCAGAACCCAGCAGATCCGTGGATGGGAGCAGAACCCAGCAGATCCATGGATGGGAGCAGGACCCAGCAGATCCGTGGATGGGAGCAGGATCCAGCAGATCCGTGGATGGGAGCAGGACCCAGCAGATCCATGGATGGGAGCAGGACCCAGCAGATCCATGGATGGGAGCAGAACCCAGCAGATCCATGAATGGGAGCAGAACCCAGCAGATCCATGAATGGGAGCAGAACCCAGCAGATCAATGGATGGGAGCAGAACCCAGCAGATCAATGGATGGGAGCAGAACCCAGCAGATCAATGGATGGGAGCAGAACCCAGCAGATCAATGGATGGGAGCAGAACCCAGCAGATCAATGGATGGGAGCAGAACCCAGCAGATCAATGGATGGGAGCAGAACCAAGCAGATCAATGGATGGGAGCAGAACCCAGCAGATCAATGGATGGGAGCAGAACCCAGCAGATCAATGGATGGGAGCAGAACCCAACAGATCAATGGATGGGAGCATCCATGCCAGAGATGGAAATTCTATGCACATGTATAAAGAAATCTTTATTCTGGATTCCCTTTACAAAACCAATATGCTGGGTCATTAGATTTTATTACCCTGCCAGTGCTGCTGCATTATTACACTGCTGGAAGAAGACAGTCTCCATATTGTAACTGCAACAACTGCCAATAAAGTACTGCAGTAATAATAAAACCTGTATGGCTTTTTATCACAATATGTGTTACAAATAACTCAAATGTTAGTATTAAGAATGAATGAAGCTTATTTCACAAGAAATTAGGTAGCAACACATACATACTTTGGGGCTGATTTACAAAATGAAAGAACTTTTGGAGCTGCAATACACAGCAACCAGATATCCTTTATTTGACAGAAGAAACCTGGTTGGGAGCTATGGGGTGGAATAATTAAAACGCAAATAGACTGTATGTGTTTTAGAAGTGCAGTTGCACTCATTTTCCCCAGAGCTTAGTGAATGTGGTGAAGCTCTGCTGACTTCTATCATCCAATCTTGTGCCAAAGTTTTGAATTTTATGCTTGATTTCAGGACGCACATGCACATTACAATAAGTACAATTTTTCCCCAACTGTAAGCGCTCACATGCAAGGCCAGTCACATCTTTATTTTTTTCATATTGAATAGTAATGCAAGTGTTCTGTCCATTATAATAACATGTATATGTAAATAATAGATAAATATAATAAATAATAAAATATATTAGAGATTGGAACATAAGCAGCTAAAGGTTAGAAGCAGCATCTATTTGGTAAGTAGCATGCGAGTTTCCTGCATTCTGTTAGTTACAGAATATCAGTGCTATGAAGAATGGCAGAGAAAGAGGTGTACTGGGTATAGTTATGTACAGCTGATGGCCCAGAAGTCAGCACTGTATAGTGCTGCCCCCTCTTCTCTTTAAGCCGAACCCAAACACTTTAGTGGCCTAGGACACCTTTGGGTGCCCCAAGGAGAGTAGTAACGCGGTGCGCATGGTGTGCCGCAGCAAACAGTGGGTGTGGCCAAATTGCTCTTGCTGACATCATCTCCCTGGTCCCCAGTGGTGCCAAACCTGTTGCCAGACAGCCGCCCGCAGCTCGCAGATGGCAACTGTCTTGGTTACTTGGGGAGCCCGAGCCTGGTTTGAATAATGTGTCCTGCTTTGAGTCCGTCTGAAACCTGGACACATGATTCTAGACCCGGACTGTCTGTGTGAATCCCACCGGTAGCACTGTATGGACGGAGGTTGGGATCAAGTAGAGAAACATGGACAAGCATTATATGGGACGATAAACGTGAAGACATCCCTTGCCTGTTCCTTAGGTGTCCAATACTTTGCTAGAAGAAATACAACCTAAAATACTATTTGCTGCCTATAAAATTACAGTCAACTGGTTCACTTTAAAGAGAAACTATAATGAGTCAATATTTGTAATTTAAAATAAAATGTTTAGGTTTTTAATCTGATGTTTTATATCCTTTTTACTATATACACAAAATATTTGGTTTTATAGAAGGTGCACCCATGACGAAGGATTCCCCAATGGTTATGGGTTTTCGAAAGCTTCAGGCATACTGGGGGCGCTTTGCCCCCGTGTGGGAAGTCCCCTGCATTTTCAAGCACCCGGGAGGCACAAATGGAGCATCCAGCTCCCCTGCCAGCAGCCTGCTAAAATCTATGACAGGCTGAAATACGTTGCAGTTGGTACTGAGTGGTGCTCATTTAGGGCCACATGTGTTTAGGGATGCAAGCTCAGAATTCAGGTATTCTGAGTTCCACCCATAGAGCCCTACACAAATACCACTTGGTATAGCATCCAGCTGCTGCATGTTTCAGCCCGTCATAGATTTGATTTGGCTATGGGATGCAAAGCTGGTGTGCCTCCTAGGCACATGAAAAGGCAAGACTGGTGCAGAGGCACTAAATGCCTAGTGTACATGTAGTCTAAAAAAGGATAGTGGCAGAAATGTTTGAAACCTTGGACAGAGAATTAGGAGGGAAAAAAAAGAGACGAGTCCCTGCTCTCACCTATTCACTTGTGGATATAAAAAGTCTACACACCCCTGTTAAAAAGGTCATGTTTCTGAGATGTAAAAAAAAATGACAAAAATAATAATTTCAGAACTTTTTCCACCTTTAAATGTGACCTATAAACTGTACAACTCAATTGAACAACAAACTGAATCTTTTAGGTGGAGGGAAGTAAAACTAAAAAAACTAAAATAATGGTTGCATAAGTGTGCAAACCCTTAAACTAATACTTTGTTGAAGCAGGTTTTGATTTTATTACAGCCCTCAGTCTTTTTGGGTCTGAGTCTATCAGCATGGCACATCTTGACTTGGCAATATTTGCCCACTCTTCTTTGTAAAAACACTCCAAATCTGTCAGATTGTGAGGGCATCTCCTGTGCACAGCCCTCCTCAGATTACCCCACAGATTTTCAATCAGATTCAGGTCTGGCCTCTGGCTGGGCCATTCCAAAACTTTAATCTTCTTCTGGTGAAGCCATTCCTTTGTTGATTTGGATGTATGCTTTGGGTCGTTGTCATGCTGAAAGATGAAGTTCCTCTTCATGTTCAACTTTCTAGCGGAAGCCTGAAGTTTTGTACCAATATTGACTGGTATTTGGAACTGTTCATAATTCCCTCTACCTTGACTAAGGCCCCTGTTCCAGCTGAAGAAAAACAGCCCAAAGCATGATGCTGCCACCACCATGCTTCACGGTGGGTATGGTGTTCTTTTGGTGATGTGCAGTGTTATTTTTGCACCATGCATATCTTTTGGAATTATGACCAAAAAGTTCACATTTTCCCACATGCTTTGGGGGAACTTCAGATGTCTTCTTGCAAAATTTAGCCGGGCTTGGATGGTTTTTCTTCGTAAGAGAAGGTTTCCATCTTGCCACTCTACCCATAGCCCAGACATATGAAGAATATGGGAGATTGTTGTCACATGTACCACACAGTACTTGCCAGATAATCCGGCAGCTCCTTTAAAGTAGTTGAGAAGAAGAAAGAAGAAAGAAGAAAGAAGAAAGAAGGAAGAAGAAAGAAGAAAGAAGGAAGAAGGAAGAAGAGCATAGCATACTAGCTCATTGTGTAATAGTCACCTGAGTTCGAAGCCCCCGCTGTGGTGCCCATACACAGTACCAGCCGGCGACATTTCTCCCGGAGTTACTTCCCGAAGCACGTGCATTTTGCTTCAGTGCGCATGTGCGGATGATGTTGGCACATGCAGATACAGGGAATATCTCCTAAACCATGCAGGTTTAGGAGATATCCGGGGTAGCTACAGGTAAGCCTTATTATAGGCTTAACTGTAGCAAAAAGTGGATTGTAGGGGTTTACAACCACTTTAATGTTGCTGTAGGCCTCTTGGCAGCCTCCCCCTGACCAGTTTTCTTCTCGTCTTTTTTTTTATCAATTTTGGAGGGACATCCAGTTTTTGGTTATGTCACTGTGGTGCCAAATTTTCTACACTTGATGATGACTGTCTTCACTGTGTTCCATGGTATATCTAATGCCTTGGAAGTTCCTTTGTACACTTCTCCTGACTGATACCTTTTAACAATGAGATCCCTCCGATGCTTTGGAAGCTCTCTCCGAACCATGGCTTTTGCTGTAGGATGTGACTAAGAAAATGTCAGGAAAGACCTACTAGAACAGCTGAACTTTAAATGAATTCTGAAAACAGCTACATCCCATTATAAGAGGGTGTGCACACTTATGCAACCACATTATTTTAGTTTTTTTTTTACTTTTATTCCCCCCCCCCCCCCCCCAAAAAAAAAGAATTCCGTTTGTTTTTCAATTGGGTTGTACAGTTTATAGGTCACATTAAAAAGGTGGAAAAGTTCTAAAATTATCTTGGGCTCATTTTTTTACATCACAGAAACCTGACATTTTAACAGGGGTGTGTAGACTTTTTATCTCCACTGTAAGTATGCATGTGTCTAACCTATGGGATCCCTGTGGAAGCTGTAAATCACTGAAGTAGTCACTGCTACTACAGTAATCAGCGCCATCTTTCAGGTTTTTGTGCTGAGCACCAGCACTGCTCCATACTGAACAAAGGGAGTCAGCACAGCTACTATTCACAGAAATCCTTGCATTTTTCCTCAATGAATGTAGGGCTATTTCTGATTGGACGAGGTGGAGAGGCAGGGCTCTGACGTCACACTCTCCAACCTGTACCAATCGCAGAAAACTTTGCAGTAACAAAAATGTAAGACTCTCTGTAAATGGCACTCATGCCCAGGGAATGACACCCCCCTGTGTTCACTATGCAGTAGGGCAGCTGTTGGGCATGGGACCAGGAAGATACTGGCAATCACTGTAATAGTGCTGACTACTATAGCAATTGTCACCTTCCACAGGGATCCCACTGGTATGGCATATGGACCAATGTAACCAAGCAAAAGAATACCCAGGATTTAGATTCAAAAACTGTACAACAGCGAAATTGTAATTCTTTGATAGAATCTAAGAACTGCTAAACTGGAACATTATAATAAACCAAGTCATACGTTTTTACATCCACACCTATCCAGTTAGACAACATTATGTGAGAATTGGGTTTATTGGGTTACCCCTCCTGGAAACAGAATACTATGACAATGGTAGCAGTAAATTCTGTCACCTGAGAGTACACTTTATTGGATTAATTTCAAGTCATAGTGATAAAAACTTCTATCAATGCATCTAATGGTTACAAATTTGAGCTCCGCTGCTGCTTAGACGGATTCTAAGAGCTGTAGGTAATGAGATGTAAAAACTCCCATTTTGCGCTTCACTATTCTTTTGTGTTGCATAAAATCCAGCTTACGAGGTATTACCTGGATCGCAGCAGACACACAATCAATACAATAAGGCTCGGTTTACACAGGGGCAACGCGACTTACAGCGCGACTTTGCAAGGCGACTTGGAGGCGATTTCAGCGATTCCAGGACAGGCGACTTTGCCTGTGGCCAATCAGAGCTAATCAGCTACTGTGACATCATTGTTGTACGTGGGTAAATTAATTTCTTCTTCCTGTTAAGTCGCTTCACTTCGCTTCAACCCCGCCAAATACTCCCCTCCACTATACAATGACGTGATGGATATATCCCTCGCCAGCCACTGTCATCTTCTCCCTGGCTACTTTCAGGGGTCAGGCTTTTTTGGCCTCCGGATTATGCCTGGTTCACACTGAGCTGCAGGAACCAAGCCGTGCGAGTTAAGCTGAATCACTCCCGCATGTCAGTCCTGATTTCGGTGGCGATTTCACAGATGTCAATGGAAATCGCACCCCGAAATCGCAAAAAGTAGTACAGAAACGACTTTTTTTTAAATCGGTGCGGCGCCGCAAATGCAGCGTCGCACTGATTAGGACGGTGCCATTGCCGGCAATTGCCACCGATTTGACATGTCAAATTGCATGTCAAAACGCACAAATGTGAACCAGGGCTCAGTTGACGAAGGATAATGTGACTCGCCATATACACATAGGAGGCAGTCATTCCAGAACAGGAGTATTGCCGTGAGCTGCACATGCACAGCTTCAGCTGGGAACACATGGGCCGAATGTTGGGAGACATTTGCAAGTTAAAAAAAAAAAAAAAAAAAAACGGCCGACATTTGGTCTGTGTGTATTGTAGTGCTGATAGGGGGATGGCTCCTCTGCCAGAACACTCCAATCAGAACACAAGCTCAGCGGGGGGAGATTGTTGTAATAATGTGGGTTGATTAGCACAGCAGCTCCGACCAGAGCTGACAGTTTCTTTTTCGTTCAACTCGCTGGGTTGCACAAAAAATAACTAAAACCGCGTACACACAAGCAGAATGTCCGACAGAAAAAGTCTGACGGAAGCTATTCATCGTCTATTCCGATCGTGTGTAGGCCTCATCAGACTTTTTTTTTTTTTTTTGAAAATTCTGACGGACCTAGAAATGGAACATGTTCTAAATATTTCAGACGGAACCAATTCCTATCGGGAAAACCGCTCGTCTGTATGCTGTTCCGACGGACCAAAAACGACGCATGCTCTGAAGCAAGTACGAGACGGAAGCTATTGGCTACTCGCTATTGAACTTCCTTTTTCTAGTCCCGTCGTATGTGCTGTACGTCACCGCACGGTCGGACTTTGGTGTGACCATGTGTAGGCAAGACCGCTTGAGCGGAGTTCCGTCTGAGAAACCTTCTGAGTTTATTCCGATGGCAAAACCGGTCGTGTGTACACGGCATTAGGGTGTGTATATTCCATAGAAGACTGCAAGCAGGTAGGTAGGTGTGTGTTATCTCTGAAGAAACATAGCACGTCTCTTCTACAATAAAGAGCTGTCAGCATGCAAAGTGTTTAATTATAGGTTTAGTTCCAATTTAAATTTGCTCTGACAATGGCTGACAAATTCCAGATCTCAGATCAACAGATCAGTTTGTCTAATGACATACGTCTGCTGGCAGGATCGCTTTTTCTTTAAATTCACATAATCTTCTTTGGATGAACAACCGATCATCAGTTCAAAAAAACCCCAAATTTCCTAAGACAACTATATTATGTCTAAAGCCTCGTACAAACGGTATGATTGATGGACAACCGAGCATCTGATTTTTGTCAAAGGGGCGTGTGCCAGGATCTTGTCTTGCATACTAATGTTACACAAATTGTCGTGCCACAAACACGAACATAGTGACGTACTGCGAGGAATTTCAGCTCTTGAGCGCCACCCTTTGGGCCCCTTCTGCTAATTTTGTGTTTGGTGAGCTTTGATTCCCAGCATGCGTGTTTGTACTTTCGACTTTTCTGTGACGGATTTGTGTACCGACCATCTGAAAATCTGACGTGGAGCCGTCGATTGACAAAAATTTAGTAGCCAGTCATCCAACATTTGTTGGCCGAAAATTGGAAAACAATTGTTGAAAGGAGCGTACTAACGGTAAGAACTTCGGACAACAGCCTGTCAAACGACAATCCCCTTCTGATTTCTATATGTCTTAATTCTCCCATCACCCTTATTCAGCTGTCAACTGTCAGATACTAAAGCGAATGTATAAACAATCAAATACATGCTTTCTAGCCCGATATGTCTTTTCCAACTTTCGCACAAATATAAAACAAATGTTCCTTTGGTCGATTAAAAAAAAAAAAAAAAAGAAGAAAAGTTATGGAAAATAGTTGCAATCATAAACGTATCAGATTTTTAGATAGAGTCATTGCCAATTATCATTACTGCAAGATTACATGGAACAGGAGAACAGTCAGTGCCTTTAACTTATAAAATGACAGGTGGATGTCATTATTCCAGAATTCATTCTTCAGGAAGAGGAAGGTTCAAAGACTCTTATAAGCTCAATTGCCCAGAGTTTTTCACAAGTTGAAACCTACAGTTTAACCCTTTCAGCGCTTCCTCGTTTCACTTCCCACAGACGTGATGGGTTTTGAAGGACAGGTCTATTATTCCGAAGTCACAGAAGAGAGTCTGGCAAGTTTCTGAAATCCTGACACACAGTAATTTCATGCATGAAATAAATCTACGTTATACAAAGATATTATTTCTGCAGGGGAAGTACAGACACCAGTACCTTTGAATTAAACAAACTGCTGAATAGTTCCAGACAAGCTGGGTCAGACCCCAATTTTATATCTTGCTTGAGCAAGTCAGCTATTTCATATTCTGCATGTTAGACAAGGCTCCAACATTTATTGTTACTTTTAATTAAAAATTCAGATTTTTCCTTTTTTTTCCCCTAGGAATACATCAGAGGATGTTATATCGTATTAAGGTTCCCAGGTGTCACAGTGTTCCCATAGCAGTCAATTTTCAGTTCTAGGTATATTTGAAGTGGACCTGTCATACTGATAAAAATTTAATATACTAGATTTATATATATATATATATATATATATATATATATATATATATATATATATATATATATATATATATATACACACATATATATTATATATACATATATACATATATACATATACATATATACATACATACACACACACACACACACACACTATATATAAAACTCATATACACTAGAGAGATTAATATTAAAAAAAAATATTTTAAATTATATATATATATATATATATATATATATATATATATATATATATATATATATATAATAATAATAAATTATTATATATAAATAATATATTACGATTTTTATAAATAGTGTGTATATATATTATACACATATATACACACACACACACACACACACACAGTCTCACATAAGTGAGTACACCCATCACATTTTTGTCATTATTTTATTATATCTTTTCATGTGACAACACTGAAGAAATGACACTTTGCTACAATGTAAAGTAGTGAGTGTACAGTTTGTATAACAATGTAAATTTGCTGTCCCCTCAAAATAACTCAACACACAGCCATTAATGTCTAAACCTCTGCCAACAAAAGTGAGTACACCCCTAAGTGAAAATGTCCAAATTGGGCCCAATTAGCCATTTTCCCTCCCCGGTGTCATGTGACTCGTTAGTGTTACAAGGTCTCAGGTGTGAATGGGGAGCAGGTGTGGTAAATTTGGTGTTATCACTCTCACTCTCTCATACTGGTCACTGGAAGTTCAACATGGTACCTCATGGCAAAGAACTCTGAGGATATGAAAAAAAAAATATATATATATATATAAAAAAAAAAAAAAGAATTGTTGCTCTACATAAAGATGGCCCAGGCTATAAGAAGATTGCCAAGACCCTGAAACTGAGCTGCAGCACGGTGGCCAAGACCATACAGTGGTTTACAGGACAGGTTCCACTAGAACAGGCCTCGCCATGGTCGACCAAAGAAGTTGAGTGCACGTGCTCAACGTCATATCCAGATGTTGTCTTTGGGAAATAGATGTATGAGTGCTGCCAGCATTGCTGCAGAGGTTGAAGGGGTGGAGGGTCAGCCTGTCCGTATTCAGACCATACACCGAACACTGCATCAAATTTGTCTGCATGGCTATCATCCCAGAAGGAAGCCTCTTCTACAGATGATGCACAAGAAAGCCCGCAAACAGTTTGCTGAAGACAAGCAGACTAAGGACATGGATTACTGGAACCATGTCCTGTGGTCTGATGAGACCAAGATAAACTTATTTGGTTCAGATGGTGTCAAGCGTGTGTGATGACGACCAGGTGAGGAGTACAAAGTCAAGTGTGTCTTGTCTACAGTCAAGCAAGGTGGTGGGAGTGTCATGGTCTGGGGCTGCATGAGTGCTGCCAGCACTGGGGAGCTACAGTTCATTGAGGGGACCATGAATGCCAACATGTACTGTGACATACTAAAGCAGATCATGATCCCCTCCCTTTGAAGACTGGGCCACAGGGCAGTATTCCAACATGATAACGACCCCAAACACACCTCCAAGACAACCACTGCCTTGCTAAAGAAGCTGAGGGTAAAGGTGATGGACTGGCCAAGCATGTCTCCAGACCTAAACCCTATTGAGCATCTGTGGGGCATCCTCACACGGAAGGTGGAGGAGCGCAAGGTCTCTAACAGACAACCAGCTCTGTGATGTCGTCATGGAGGAGTGGAAGAGGACTTCAATGGCAACCTGTAAAGCTCTGGTGAACTCCATGCCCAAGAGGGTTAAGGCAGTGTTGGAAAATAATGGTGGCCACAGAAAATATTGACACTTTGTGCCCAATTTGGACATTTTCACTTAGGGGTGTACTCACTTTTGTTGCCAGCGGTTTAGACATGAATGGATGTGTGCTGAATTATTTTGAGGGGACATCAAATTTACACTGTTATACAAGCTGTACACTCACTACTTTACATTGTAACAAAGTGTCATTGTGAGGGGTGTACTCACTTTTGTGAGACAGATATAGATAGATGTAGAGATATAGATATAGAGAGAGATATAGAGATATATATATTTTCGTTTATAGTTTCTTTCTCGAAAACCGTCACATCCACGCTGTTGGTAGAGAGCTCTGTGTTCACAACACAGATCTCTCTCCTGTCATTCGCTCCAACGATCAGCAGGTCCCAGGTATGAATTATTGGCCGGGACCCGGTGATCGGCAAGTAAGGGAGCCAGTGAAACTGCAGCTAGGTGGGTGCGCGAGCCCCCTATCCAGAAATGCAGAAACCCTTGGTGCCAACAGTGAATGTGCTGACAAAAGCCCACGCGTCAGAACATAAAATCACGTTTTTGAGAGGAGCTTTTGAGGGGAAAAGACACCTAAGTCCCCAAAAACGCACGAAAAAAAATGCAAAAAAGCCTCAAAAAAGCGTGAAAACTCACAAGGAAAAAAAAATTAGCTGAGGGGAGGGTTCATGAAAAAAACCTGCTTATGCGCAAAAAAGCACAAATAAGCTCAATGAAAACACGCACAAAAGAGTACCAAAAAGCACAAGCTTCTTCAAGCTTTTAGGCAGAGAAATAAAAGCTCAAATGCCTGAAAAAAAAAACAGCTTTTTTTTTTTTTTTTTTTAGCTGCAGTGTGCATGAGCCTTATGGCTCCGTTCCCACTAGTGTGACCTGTCATGCGACTTTGGACACATAGGGATTGATTTACCAAAACTGGAGAGTGCAAAATCCAGTTCTGCATAGAAACCATCAGAAATCAGCTTCCAGTTTTTTTTGGGGGGGGGGGGGGGTTTTGGCAAATCTTAATTGAACAAACTGACGTTAGAAGCTGATTGGCTACCACCATGCACAGCTGCACCAGACTTTGCACTCTCCAGTTTTAGTAAATCAACCCAATAAAGTCGCATGACAAGTTGCAGCCCATGGTGTCAATGGCACCCATTCCAATCTATGCGACTTAAAGTCACAGCGACTTGGAAAAGTTTCCTGCACTACTTTGGTGCAACTTTCTTGCGACTTGAGTGCCAGAGTGTAAAGTCACATGAAAGTCACATGAAAGTCACATGAAAGTCACATGAAAGTCACATGAAAGTCACATGAAAGTCACATGAAAGTCACATGAAGCGCACAACTTTGGCTTTGCATTAGTGGGAACACAGTCTTAGGGTTGGTAAGTTGCAATGTATTCCTTTTTAAGGGGGTTTACTGTAATACCGCTTTAATGAGGACATCTTGAGAAAAAAAAATACATAAAAGGGTGCGTTTACGTGACAGTATACATCATTCTGTTTAACTACATTTAATAATAATAACAATAATAATAATAATAATATAAATAATAATATTAAGGATTTAAATAATAATAATAAATATTATTATTAAGGATTTATATAGCGCCAACAGTTTGCTCAGCATCTTACAAAATGTAATACTCTGCATTTCTCTCTGAGAACAATGTTCATTGTGAACACCACAAGCTGAATATATATATTATAAGTTTCATACGTTTGTCCCAATCAGTGTTTTAAAAAAATGCCCCATTTTTTAAAGCCTCCCTGTGTGGAGGGTCGACGTCCCAATAATTGGTATGGGGGGGAGTTTGTGTTGCCATTTAGGTATTTGTTCTTAAAACCTTTCAATAAAATCTTTGAACAAGATATCTGGAGTTCAGCTTTAAGGCTTTCATGCACACTGGACGTTACAATAACGTTATGAAAACGTCAGTAGCTTTGCAGTTGGTTTTACAACGTGTCTGCAATAGTTTTTTTATTTTATAGAAAAATGTTTTATTTTTTATTTTTTTTTTCAATGGATCAAAAAGGTTAAAAAAACTGTGGCGAGCAACATTTTTGAGCGTTTATCGGCGTTAGAGCATTTTTACAGCTGAAAAAAGTCTCTCAGGACCCACTCGTTTTGAATTTTTTTTACTGCTCAAAAACGCCACTGCCCAAAACTGCTGATAACAGCCTATGTGGTGCATGGACACATAGGATAACATGATGGAGAGCTTAAAGTGTAAGTAAACCCTCCTATCGTTTTCAGCCAAGGAAGCTGCCATCTTTGCCTCTGTTTAATCTACAACTGGCATGATGCTGCACATGTGATCAGTTTAGACACCAGCGATTGGATGGTTTGACAGTTTGGTTGAGAGCACAACCAATTGGAGTGTTACATTACCGGCACGTGCCGGAAATGAAACCGTTTTATGGATGGGTTTACTTCCGCTTTAATGACTGTAGAAAAAAAAAACATCTACAGCCAAAAACAGCTGCTGTAAAAACGTCAAAAAACGTCCAGTGTGCATGAGGCTTAAAACTGACCATACACTATACAATCTGATTGTACAACCTTCTTTAGCTATACCATCGCCTATGCTGTGCAAAGGCCTGCCTGCTTGGATACAAATTAAAATCGACCGTTTCAATTTATCCTCATCTTAGTAGTTTTGGTAACTCAGTGTACAGGAATTATACAATCAGATTGTGTAATGTATGAACAGCTTTAGTTTTGTAGGACAGAGGACCTTGTGACTGCCTCACAGCCATCATCAGGGTACCGGGGTCACAAACAGGATTAGATGTCTGCTTTTGACTACTTTTCAAGAGCAAAATCAGGATTTAAACCACTTTGCCCGCCATGTACTGCAGGTGAGCGGCCGCTGTAGGCAAAGCGACACACCCGTACATCGCTGTCTACTTCCGGATGTGTGGCACCCGCTGTGATTGTACAGAGCAGGAGCCTGTCAGCAAGTCCGGCAACTGCTGATCATCTGTGTGCAATCACAGCCCAGAGCTTTGTGTTGGTAAGCAACACAGAGCTCTGTACAGATTAAATGATCTGTCAGTTTCTCATCCCTGCAAAGCAAGGATTAGAAACAAAGATCTTTAGTAAAAAAAAAAAAAAAAAAAAAAAAAAAAAACACACACACAACAGCACACATTACACATATTTAACACCTTGATCTGCCTAGGTGTTAACCCGTCAGTGTCATTAATACAGTGACAGTGTATAGTATTATCACTGATCACTGTATGAATGCCACCAGTGATGTCAGTGGCAGTCAGTCTTCCCCTTCAACGTCAGTTAGTGTCAAATTACCCGCTGCACTATAACATTCACATTATAAAAGTCACCGATCACTGCCATTAGTAGTATATATTTAAAAAAACAAAATCATTAGAAAATTCTACTATACATTCCATAGTTTGTAGACGCTATAACTTTCACGCAAACCAACCACTGTACACCTATTGGGATTTTTTTTTATCAAAAATATATGTAGCAGAATACAAATGTTGCCAAAATGTTTGCAGAAATTTGCTTCTTTTTTTTTTAAATTGGATATGTTTTATAGCAGAAAGTAGCAAAATATTGTTTTTCTTCAAATTTTTCAGTATTTCATTTATATCGCAACAAATACAAAACCCAGTGGTGATCAAATACCACCAAAAGAAATCTTTATTTGTGTGGAAAAAAAAATATATAAAATGACGTTTGGGTACAGCATCATATAAACGATCAATTACTAGTTAAAGTGGCGCAGTGCTAAATAGCAAAAAAAAATGGTCAAGTCATTAAGGGGGTAAAATCATCCGAAGACCAAGTGGTTAAACTGCTGCACAATGAAAACTGATTGACGTTTCCCAAATCACTGAAGTGGAACTGAAGTATCAATCATTATGGTAACAGCATTCACAGAATTCATAGCCAAGAGAGATTGGGCTCAACTTATCTGATGTGGTCAAATGTCCTTACAACCTGCACCTATGACATTTGCTGATTACTACCAAAGTGTCCCCATATCCCTACGTTCAGAGGTGCCGTATTATGTAATCAGTGTCCACAGCTGCCATGGTTGCACTTTGGCTTACTTCACCCCACCCATTGTCCACTAAATATGATGATTATCCCCTTCCCGCCGAGCGTACGTAGATGTGCGGCCTCGGCTTTCGGGGGTTATACCGGGATGATGCCCGCAGCTGCAGGCATCATCCCGGTACCGTTTTGTAGAGCGGGCAATCAGCTTTCCAGGGATAACAACCGATGCGGCTAAAAGCCACTCAGCTGTTATACCGGAGGAGCGGGAGGGGATGTCCCCCCCCTCCCGCCGCTCTGAAAGGGCCTCCCGTCCCACCGGGAGAACCGATCGACAATCCGCCACTTCCGGCGGCTAGGGACAGACTGGCATGAAGCCGGAAATGGCTTTGTTCCAGTCTCCTGATTATAAACACGGAAGCGACGAAATTACGTCACTTCCTGTTTATTTGGCTGCCAATGGCGCCAGTTTTAAAAAAAATAGATACAAAATCGCCGAAAACGGCTATCTGAATACTTTGAAGTGCAAAGGAGGGATCGGGTCCCTCCGATCCCTCCATAAAGATTACCTGTCACCACCTATTACTGTCACAAGCGATGTTTACATTCCTTGTGACAGCAATAAAAAAGTGATCAAAATTTTTTTTTTTTAAACACAATTTATTAATATAATAATAAATAAAATAAATAAGAAAAAAAATTTAACGCGCTCCCCGTCCCTGCGAGCTCGCGCAGCAAAGAAAACGCATACGGAAGTCGCACCCGCATATGTAAACAGTGTTCAAATCACACATGTGAGGTATCGCCGCGATCGTCAGAGCGAGAGCAAAAATTCGAGCACTAGACCTCCTCTGTAACTCTAACCTGGTAACCATAAAAAAATAAAAATAAATAAAGCGTCACCTATGGAGATTTATAGGTACCGTAGTTTGTCGCCATTCCATGAGTGCGTGCAATTATAAAGCGTGACATGTTTGGAATCGATTTATTCGGCGTAACATCATCTTTCACAATATACAAAAAAATTGGGCTAACTTTACTGTTTCTTTATTTAAAATTCATGAAAGTGTCCCTTTTCCAAAAAGTTGCGTTTAAAACACTGCTGCACAAATACCGTGTGACATAAAATAATGCAATAATCGACATTGTATTCTCTAGATTCTCTGCTATATATATATATATATATATATATATATATATATATATATATATATATATATATATATATATATATATATATATATATATATATATATATATATATATATAATGTTTGGGGGCTCCAAGTAATTTTTTAGCAAAAAATATGGATTTTAACTTGTAAACACCGAATGTCAAAAATAGGCTTAGTCATGAAAGGGTTATTATTAGCCAACAGCAAAGTTGGTGCAATGAGCATAATTGATATACCAGTTTCATTCGATCCTCCTATTGCACTCAACATACAGGCAACGATACTCCGTATACACTGATCTTCTAATGCTGCTGACATCCACACTGCAAGTGGCAGTTACACTAATTGGGAGAGAGCCTGGCAGGACTATCACATTATTAAAAAGGAAGAAGAAAACCCGAGAAGCCTCACTGGATGTAAGGAGACGCCTTCCCAAAGTCATCCCTGTATGCTGCCTGTCATCAGATAGCAAAAAAGCATTGAAGTACAGAGAGAGCTCTACAGGTGATCGAGACTAAAAACACATCCCCACCCACCCCAGGTGGTCAGATCACAAAAATAAAATAAAAAAAAATATGTCAAATATGAAATTCTTAACTCGTGAAATGACAACCATGCAACGTAGGGTCAACGTGGGTGGAAGCCAATCATTGATCTGGTTTGATTGGAAGAAACAAACAGAAACACAGGGAGAACATAGCAACTCAATGCAGACATGGTCCTTAGAGGGTACCAGACTGAGGACTTCACAAAGCGAGAGCACTAACTGTCCTGCAATTCTAATCCCACATACCTGAAGAGGTACGATTAGAACAATTCACCCAATTATTACAACCAGGCCAACCAAAAACAAATCTCTTTACCACCACATTCGGACACTAGATATAAATAGACAATGATGTACAGGATGACATATCTTCAGGGAAGATCTTTTATATCAGATCACTGTCTATGACAGCCATTCTCAACCAGCATTCAATGGAAGCATGGGATTCTTCCAGAACAGCTGGTCTCAAACTTTTCAACACAGAGGAACCCTTGGGATAACTTTCTGGTCTCAGGGATTCCCTGCTAAAAATTACTATATCTACATCTCATGATAAATTAGTGTGATGATCAGTGGGAAGAATGCCCCTTACACTTGTGGTCATTGGGAAGATTTACCCCTTTATAGATAGCTAAAAAGATCAATGGTGTCAGTGGGAACTTATCTGAGAGGCAGAAACTGCTCAAGGTACTCCTAGCAACCTCTAGGAACCCTAGAGTTCCATGGAAGCCTGGTTAAGAAACCCTGCTCCAGAAGTTGCTAGGGGTTCCTTCCTTGAGCTTTGTCTGACCTTCCTCCCATGTGATGCTGTGGTCGACAACACTTGGCAGAACCAATTAACCAACCAGCATGTCTTTGGAGTGTGGGAGGAAACAAATGCAGGAACATGAAGAACATGCAATCTACTCTCATAGTTGGGATTCAAAACGACGACCCTAGTTCTGCTAGGTGGAAGTGCTAACCACTGAGCCACTGTGCTGTCCGTAAGGTAGGCATTCTGACCACCACCTTAGACCTTTCATGCCGAAGCCTTTTACTGACATTTGTTGCTTACAAGTTAAAATCCATATTGTTTGCTAGAAAATTACTTAGAACCCCAAACATTATATATATTTTTTTAGCAGAGACCCTAGAGAATAAAACGGCGATCGTTGTAATATTTTATGCCATATGGTATTTGCACAGCGGTCTTTTAAACACAATTTAAAAAAAAAAAAAAGGACACTTTCATGAACTAAAAAAAAAAAAAAACAGTCAAGTTAGCCCAATTTTTTGTATAATGTGAAAGATGATGTTACGCCGAGTAAATGGATACCTAACATGTCATGCTTTCAAATTGCGCACACTCGTGGAATGGTGACAAACTACAGGACTTAAAAATTTCTACAGGTTACCTGTTTAGAGTTACAGAGGAGGTTCTGTGCTAGAATTATTGCTCTCACTCTAACGATCGCAGCGATACCTCACCGGTAAACACCGTTTACATTTGTGAGCGCAACTTATGTATGTGTTCACTTGTATGTGCGAGCACGGAGGGACGGGGCGCTATAAAAAAAAAAAAAATTAAATTTATTTTTACACTGTCTCTTTAAAAAAAAAAATTCTGACCATTTTTTTATTGCTGTCACAAGGAATGTAAACATCCCTTGTGACAGTAATAGTCAGTGACGGGTACTCTTTATGGAGGGATCTGGGGTCTACCTGGGTTTCCCCGCATCCAATTCGCATAGCAGGAGATTGTGACCAGTTCACACATCACTGCAGTGGCTCCTGTGCGTATTGCACAAGATCCCTCCCTGTGCATCTATTGATTCATTTCAGATCTGAATTCAGCCCAAAATTCAGGCTGAAATCGTACCTGAAACGGTGAACGGAGACGTACCTGTGCTGTGAGCCGGAGCGCGCTGCGCTGTGAACCCAGCCTATAAGTTTTCAAAATGCCAAAATCGGCGTTTTGGAATACTAGAGATTTTTTTATATTGGCTCCATTGGCAGCCGAGTAAACCGGAAGTGATGTCATGTTAGCGCTTCTGGGTTACTAGATCGGAGACCTGATCAAAGCTGATTCCGGCTTCATTCGGGTCTTCGGCCAGCCGGGGGACGTATTAGCTTGTCGCTTGGGCCTCCTGGTGGAACAGGAGAGCCGCAGAAGGGACTCCCCTCCGGCTCCTTAGGATAACAGGCGAGCGGCCTTTAGTCACCTTGGTTGTTTTTCCAAGAAAACCAACCGCTGGCTCTAAAAAGAATAAAAAACAAAAAAAAAAACAAAAAAAAAAAAAAACACGATACCAGGGTGATGCTTGCAGCTGTAAGCGTCACCTCACTATAACCCCTTCAAGCCGAGAACGCATATTTGCATATGGTTGGCGTGAAGGGGTTTAAGGGGCACATTCTTCCCACTAGCCAACAATATAGGAGGTATTCTTCCTACTGACTACCAATCAATTGGTTTTTGCATAGGTTCCCCGAGACCTGGAAAGTATTTAAAGGGTTTAAGGTATAACTAGAGCAGCCTTTCTTAATCAGGGTTCAGTGGAAACCTGGGGGTCCTCTAGAGTTTGCTAGCGGTTCCTTGAGTAATGAGCAATTTCTGCCTCTCAGATAAGTTCCCACTAACGATCTTCTTCGTAGTTTGTAAGGGGGAATTAATTCTCCTGACCACAAATCTAAGGAGCATTCACCCTAATGTACTGTGAGCCCTAGGTATAGTAAAGATTTGCACTTGTTTAGTAGCTAGTTTTTTGTTTTTCTGTTGGTTGAACTGGGTGGACTTTTTGCAACCAGATTAACCATGTACCAAGGGTTTCCCTGAGACAGGCAAGTTTTTTCAGGGGTTCTTGCTTAAAAAAGGTTGAGAAAGACTGCAGAGGCATCATAATATTGCAGCTCCAAAAATGTCAGCAAAAGTAACAAAATCTCATTCTTCAAAACAGAATTTCAGCAACAAGTGGACACAAATGAAACAAAAAGTCAAAACAAAGCAAGAGGATGTAAAGCTGTTTTCTCATAGTAGAAGGTAGGGGAATCTACTAGTCATAGGATCTCACAGATGTAAACAGCCCGAGTCTCAGGGTTTCTACATGATATACATAGAAGAAACTGAGACAATACAGGAAACATTCAGCAAATTTGCAGCCATACAAGAAGTTGCCGGGTACAGCAGCTGTCAAGTGTTTCATGACATATGACCTCACTAGCTCAGTAAAGGAAGACAAGCCAGAGTTCTATGTTAGTACAATGGACACCTTTAGTTGCTACACGAAAATATGTTACTTATTTTTATACATCCAAAATAAATATATGTGCAAGCAAATGTCATTACACTGTGCGCCTGCTTAATGCATTTTATTTACTGATTTCTC
>JBBDGP010001091.1:3030000-3083070 GCA_037952835.1 Lithobates septentrionalis | reverse complement strand
CCCCAAATGACCCCATTTTGGAAAGCAGACACCCCAAGCTATTTGCTGAGAGGCATGGTGAGTATTTTGCAGCTCTCATTTGTTTTTGAAAATAAAGAAAGACGAGAAAAAAAATTTTTTTTTTCTTTTTTCAATTTTCAAACTTTGTGACAAAAAGTGAGGTCTGCAAAATACTCACTATACCTCTCATCAAATAGCTTGGGGTGTCTACTTTCCAAAATGGGGTCATTTGGGGGGGGGTTTGTGCCACCTGGGCATTCCATGGCCTCCGAAACTGTGATAGGCAGTGAAGAGTGAAATCAAAAATTTACGGCCTTAGAAAGCCTGAAGGCGGTGCTTGGTTTTCGGGGTTCCGTACGCGGCTAGGCTCCCAAAAAGTCCCACACATGTGGTATCCCCGTACTCAGGAGAAGCAACAGAATGTATTTTGGGGTGTAATTTCACATATTCCCATGGCATGTTTGAGCAATATATCATTTAGTGACAACTTTGCGCAAAAAAAAATAAAAAAAATAAAAAATTGTCTCTTTCCCGCAACTTGTGTCACAATATAAATTATTCCATGGACTCAACATGACTCTCAGCAAATAGCTTGGGGTGTCTACTTTCCAAAATGGGGTCATTTGGGGGGGTTTTGAACTGTCCTGGCATTTTATGCACAACATCTAGAAGCTTATGTCACACATCACCCACTCTTCTAACCACTTGAAGACAAAGCCCTTTCTGACACTTATTGTTTACATAAAAAAATAATTTTTTTTGCAAGAAAATTACTTTGAACCCCAAACATTATATATTTTTTTTAAAGCAAATGCCCTACAGATTAAAATGGTGGGTGTTTCATTTTTTTTTTTTCACACAGTATTTGCGCAGCGATTTTTCAAACGCATTTTTTGGGGAAAAAACACAACTTTTTTACATTTTAATGCACTAAAACACACTATATTGCCCAAATGTTTGATGAAATAAAAAAGATGATCTTAGGCCGAGTACATGGATACCAAACATGACATGCTTTAAAATTGCGCACAAACGTGCAGTGGCGACAAACTAAATACATTTTTAAAAGCCTTTAAAAGCCTTTACAGGTTACCACTTTAGATTTACAGAGGAGGTCTACTGCTAAACTACTGCCCTCGATCTGACCTTCGCGGCGATACCTCACATGCATGGTGCAATTGCTGTTTACATTTGACGCCAGACCAACGCTTGCGTTCACCTTAGCGCGAGAGCAGGGGGACAGGGGTGCTTTTTTTTTTTTTTTTTTTTTTTTTCTTTATTATTATTATTTTTTTATCTTATTTTTAAACTGTTCCTTTCATTTTTTTTTTTTTTAAATCATTTTTATTGTTATCTCAGGGAATGTAAATATCCCCTATGATAGCAATAGGTAGTGACAGGTACTCTTTTTTGCAAAAATTGGGGTCTATTAGACCCTAGATTTCTCCTCTGCCCTCAAAGCATCTGATCACACCAAGATCGGTGTGATAAAATGCTTTCCCAATTTCCCAATGGCGCTGTTTACATCCGGCGAAATCTACGTCATAAAATGCTCGTAGCTTCCGGTTTCTTAGGTCATAGAGATGTTTGGAGCCACTCTGGTCTCTGATCAGCTCTATGGTCAGCTGGCTGGAATCACCGGCTTGCATTCTCAGGTTCCTGTTGAGACAGGAGAGCCAGAGAAAAACACGGAAGATGTTGGGGGGGGGGGGGGGGCATTCCCTCCCACTGCTTGTAAAAGCAGTCTAGAGGCTAATTAGCCACTAGGATTGCTTTTACATGAAAGCCGACCGCTGGCTGAAAAGAATGATACCAAGATGATACCTAAACCTGCAGGCATCATTCTGGTATAACCACTCAAAGTCGTGAATGGCATACCTGAAGACAAAAAAATGGTTAACAATAATACACAGTAAACAGTAAAGTATAAATAATTACATACCTGAAAAGCAAACGTGATAAAACATAACAACAATAAAACATTGCAGAATAGAATACAGTAAAAAGAGCAGAACAATAGAGAGAGAATAGAGAGAGAGAGAACAATAAAACGACAACTATTTTTATTTTATATTTTTGTTTGTGTTTTTTTTTTTTTTTTTTTTACACTTTTTTTTGTAACTAACTTTTATAACTGTAACCGGTTCCAGGTTCGGGTCTCTCAAAATGCGATGGCATCTCGGGAGACCCTGTGAAAGTGTGCCTAGTCTGTGCAATGCTGTACCCTACGCTAATAGTCAACTAGTGCATGGTAGCGTTCAAAACATTCACCAATGCAAAGACCAGGATTGTCAGGACAGGAGGGACAATAATAGCGGGTGTCACGCCTATATCCGCGCTTTCTGCAGACACAACATCTTTTTTGGGGGGTTCGTTGGGTAGGGGTACTCGGGAGGACATAAAAATGCCTCTCATGCAGCCGACTGCATTTGGTTGGGGATGTGAATGGGGGAAGTACGGGCGCTGCAGAAGCGGTGGGTTCCCAATTAGGATTGGCGAATGCAGCAGGAAGGGCATTATGGGCACGACGGGCCTGTGTTTGTCTTTTTGGTGGCAGCGGGACACTACTTGTGCTTGCCACCTCACCAGCTTGAACTGCACTTATGGGACTCGCCACGTCACCAAGTGTTACTGTAGTGCTGGTTTGACTACGACCGGGGTGTACTAGGCCGCTGGCGCTTGCCAGTTCACCAAAACGCTACAAAAAAAACTGTTAGCGATCGCAGGGATCAGGCCTGATTCTGCGAACGCTGCAGTTATGCGTTTAGTGTTTTGTAAGTGACAGTGATCGATCGATACTGCACTTGGGTGGGCTGGGCCGGGCCGGGCGGAGGGGCAAAACGCAGGTGCTAGCAGGTATCTGGGCTGATCCCGCTAACACTGCGTTTTTGGGAACCCTAAACTGCTGGGGACGCTAGTATAGATCAGATCGGATCAGATATTGATGCGATCAGATACTATACCACTAAGGGAGGTGTACGGTGCGTGCGTGGGTGTTAGCGGTACTGGCGCTAATCTGACGCTGCCTGGGGCTGGTGCTTGCCAGTTCACCAAAATACTACCAAAAAAACTGTTAGCGATCGCAGGGATCAGGCCTGACTCTGCGAACGCTGCAGTTATGCGTTTAGTGTTTTGTAAGTGACAGTGATCGATCGATACTGCACTTGGGTGGGCTGGGCCGGGCGGAGGGGCAAAACGCAGGTGCTAGCAGGTATCTGGGCTGATCCCGCTAACACTGCGTTTTTGGGAACCCTAAACTGCTGGGGACGCTAGTATAGATCTGATCGGATCAGATATTGATCCGTTCAGATACTATACCACTAAGGGAGGTGTACGGTGCGTGCGTGGGTGTTAGCGCTACTGGCGCTAATCTGACGCTGCCTGGGGCTGGTGCTTGCCAGTTCACCAAAACGCTACCAAAAAAACTGTTAGCGATCGCAGGGATCAGGCCTGACTCTGCGAACGCTGCAGTTATGCGTTTAGTGTTTTGTAAGTGACAGTGATCGATCGATACTGCACTTGGGTGGGCTGGGCTGGGCTGGGCGGAGGGGCAAAACGCAGGTGCTAGCGGGTATCTGGGCTGATCCCGCTAACACTGCGTTTTCGGGAACCCTAAACTGCTGGGGACGCTAGTATAGATCTGATCGGATCAGATATTGATCCGTTGAGATACTATACCACTAAGGGAAGCGCATGCTGCGTGCGTGGGTGTTCGCGGTACTGGCGCTAATCTGACGCTGCCTGGGGCGACGCATATCACCGCCGGGCGATCAGGGGGCTAAACCTTTATTCGGTAATAAACGGCGGGTGCCCTGACACTATAAAAAATAAACAAACTAACCAGCGTCACCCGTAACAGTTATACAGTGATCAGTGGTGAAAGGGTTAACTAGGGGGCAATCAAGGGGTTAAAACATTTATTAGATAGTATATGGGGGTCCCCTGTCGCTATAAAACACTGACGGCGAACCTAAATATTTACGTTCCTAACTAGCGTCACCAGCGACACTAATACAGCGATCAGAAAAATGATCGCTTAGCGACACTGGTGACAGGGGGTGATCAAGGGGTTAAAACTTTATTAGGGGGGGTTAGGGGGGTATCCTAGACCTAAAGGGGGCCTAACACTAACTGCCCTAACACTAACTGTCACAAACTGACACTATGCAGTAATCAGAAAAAAAAAAGAAAAAAAAAAAAAAAAATACTGCTAATGTCAGTTTGTGACAGGGGGGGGGGGTGATTGGGGGGGGATCGGGGGGCGATCGGGGGGGGGATCGGGGGTGTAAATATGCCTGGCATGTTCTACTGTGTGTGTGTGTGTGTTGTGCACTCACTTGTCATCTCTCCTCGGCGCTGGAACGGAAACTGCCAGACCGGGGAGAGATGACATCACATCCTCTGCCTGTGTGAAACGACACACAGGCAGAGGAGGATTCCTATTGGCTGGGAGCGATCGCGAGGGGGGGGCCACGATCGGATGGTCTCCCCCTCGCCTCCCGACGCTCCCAGTCAGATGCCGACCGCCGATGGCACCGGGGGGGGGTCCGATCGGACCCCCCGCCCGCGGGAGGCAGATCACGTATGGGTACGTGATTTTGCCTGCCCGTGCCATTCTGCCGCAGTATATATGCGGTAGGCGGTCGGCAAGTGGTTAAAACAGCCTCTTCTATTTACCATTCTACTATATTGTTCAGATGTAAGTTTATATATACACACAAATCTATGTTGAACTTTTACAAACTGTACTATTCATTACAGTATCCTAACTCTGTGCTCCTGAAGAAGCGCATACGGCGCGTAACATGTCGAGCTTATACAGAATCTGATTGCCACCATCACATAGCGTTTGGTTCAACAAAATGTACTGTAACTATATAGATCAATAAGCTGTATGTCTCTTGTTGGTTCTGTAGTTTCGCTGTTTTTCTATACCAACCTACCAAATGTGTATGGAGTGCATAATTTGTAAACTTTGTATGTCCTACCTTGTTTTTTATCTTTCGTCTCTCTTTTTTTTAAAAACAATGATTTCGAAATAAAAATAATATTTTAACTATATATTATCTCCATTACTGTGCCTATAAAGTCTTGAGCCCACCCATACTCTCTTGTTCTCCTAAACTACTTTATATAAGACGTGGCACCTGTAACTTATCTCGTATCCGCATGACCACTATGCGATGATACGCTCTTAATCCATTTAAAGTTTGAGAGCAGGCTATAAAATTTTCCGACAACAAAATCCGTTGTCGGAAATTCCGATCGCGTGTACACAAATCCGACGCACAAAGTGCCACGCATGCTCAGAATAAATAAACAGATGAAAGCTATTGGCCACTGCCCCGTTTATAGTCCCGACGTACGTGTTTTACGTCACCGCGTTCAGAACGATCGGATTTTCCGACAACTTTGTGTGACCGTGTGTATGCAAGACAAGTTTGAGCCAACATCCGTCGGAAAAAATCCATGGATTTTGTTGTCGGAATGTCCGATCAATGTCCGACCGTGTGTACGGGGCATAAGGGGGAATATTTGGTTCTGTATGAAGGAAGCATCTTAAAACATACCTATACATTGTTACAGAATAGGAATTTCATACATTAGTTCTACTTTTGTTCCACTTCAAGCGTTTCTTATTAGTCATTCTTCACAACTCAGGTTTGACTTTCTCTGCACTCTTTACAATACCACCTCACCATTTTAACTCTTACCCCATCAACAATGTTGATCAGTTCTATGGTGTCCACTTCCACGGCGGTACTATTAGACTTGTCATATAAGTACTAGAAAAGAGATAACATGTTACAAAAAAAAAACAAAATTACCAAAATGTTATTTAAAACTTTCAAAACATAACTGTTCTGGAATACTTATAGTGTACAGTGCCTTGAAAAAGTATTCATACCCCTTGAAATTTTCCACATTTTGTCATGTTACAACCGGAAACGCAAATGTATTTTATTGGGATTTTATGTGATAGACCAACACAAAGTGTCACATAATTGTGAAGTGGAAGGAAAATGATAAATGTTTTTTTTTCAAAATTGTTTAGAAATAAATATGAGAAAAGTGTGGCGTGCGTTTGTATTCAGCCCCCTTTACTCTGCTACCCCTAGCTAAAATCTAGTGGAACCAATTGCCTTCAGAAGAAGTCACCTAATTAGTAAATAGAATCCACCTGTGTGTAATTTAATCTCAGGATAAATACAGCTGTTCTGTGAAGCCCTCAGAGGTTTGTTAGAGAACCTTAGTGAACAAACAGCATCATGAAGGCCAAGGAACACACCAGACAGGTCAGGGATAAAGTTGTGGAGAAGTTTAAAGCAGGGTTAGGCTATAAAAAAATATCCCAAGCTTTGAACATCTCACGGAGCACTGTTCAATCCATCATCTGAACATGGAAAGGGTATGGCATGACTGCAAACCTACCAAGACATGGCCGTCCACCTCCACTGACAGGCCGGGCAAGGAGAGCATTCATCAGAGAAGCAGCCAAGATACCCATGGTAACTCTGGAGGAGCTGCAGAGGTCCACAGATCAGGTGGGAGAATCTGTCCACAGGACAACTATTAGTCGTGCTCTCCACAAATCTGGGCTTTATGGAAGAGCAGCAAGAAAAAAGACATTGTTGAAAGAAAGTCATAAGAAGTCACTTTTCTATTTTGAAATGAATAAATAATGGTGGAAATGCTAATATGATTTATTCATGCTGTAACATTAGGGCAGTAAGGTAAGGGGCTTGCACACACATAGGTGCTATCACAGAGGATTGGCCAGGCACCGCCTTTTGTTGTTTCACGGTGGAGGGATCTACTTTGCTTTTTTTTTTTAAATATTTCTAGACTGTCACAATAATTTTTTTGATTACATATTTTAATCGTTGGATCAATCTAAACCTGTTTGGATTGCACCTATATATCTTATACTTAGTTGTGCACACTGGACTTTTGATACTTTGTTTCACTTGTTCACTATTTATCTGTTTGATGTTCATCATATGTTTTGGATTTAGCTTTCATTTTCAATAACCACTGTTTATTTGTGGCATTTTCCACTTAATAGTATAACACCTATGTAGCTTTCTGCTGCACATACCTTTAGTATATTAGCATCTACACAGCGCCACACCATTATGTATTCATTTCACTCTGTTTTTTCTGTCAAGGATTAGTTCATCAGGTGTTTGCTGCAGTGTACCCCTAGTTTTAAATTTTAAATTTGACAGTGCGGGAGTCACTCACCTATTTTATTCACGTTTGTAGTTTGCGAGAAGCCATGTGGGGGACACAGCAAACATGTGGAAGAAGGTGCTCTGGTCAGATGAGACCAAAATTGAACTTTTTGGCCTAAAAGCAAAATGCTATGTGTGGCGGAAAACTAACACTGCACATCACCCTGAACACACCATCCCCACCGTGAAACATGGTGGTGGCAGCATCATGTTGTGGGGATGCTTTTCTTCAGCTGAGACAGGAAAGCTGGTCAGAGTTGATGGGAAGATGGATGGAGCCAAATACAGGGCAATCTTAGAAGAAAACCTGTTATGCCGCGTACACACGGTCGGACTTTTCGTCTACAAAAGTCAGACAGCCTGTCCGACAGACTTCCGGCAGACTTTCGGCGGACTTTCGACGGACTTGCGGCGGACTTTCTAACGAACAGACTTGCCTACACACGATCACACAAAAGTCCGTCGAATTCTTACGTGATGACGTACACCGGACTAAAATAAGGAAGTTCATAGCCAGTAGCCAATAGGTGCCCTAGCGTGGCTTTTTGTCCGTCGGACTAGCACACAGACGAGTGGATTTCGGGGTCCGTCGTAGTTACGAAGTAAAGATTTGAAGCATGTTTCAAATCTAAAGTACGTCGGATTTGAGGCTAAAAAAGTATGTTGAAAGTCCGGAGAAGCCCACACACGATCGTATTACCAGCCAGCTTTAGTCCGTCAGCGTCCGTTGGACTTTTGTAGACGAACAGTCCGACCGTGTGTACGCGGCATTAGAGTCTGCAAAAGACTTGAGACTGGGGCGGAGGTTCACCTTCCAGCAGGACAACGACCCTAAATATACAGCCAGAGCTACAATGGAATGGTTTAGATCAAAGCATATTCATGTGTTAGAATGGCCCAGTCAAAGTCCAGACCTAAATCCAACTGAGAATCTGTGGCAAGACATGAAAATTGCTGTTCACAGACGCTCTCCATCCAATCTGACAGAGCTTGAGATATTTTGCAAAGAATAATGGGCAAAAATGTCCCTCTCTAGATGTGCAAAGCTGGTGGAGACATCCCCTAAAAGACTTGCAGCTGTAATTGCAGTGAAAGGAGGTTCTACAAAGTATTGACTCAGAGGGGCTGAATACAAATGTACCCCACACTTTTCACATATTTATTTGTAAAAAATATTGAAAACCATTTATAATTTTCCCTTCACTTCACAATTATGGGCCACTTTGTGTTGGTCTATCACACAAAATCCCAATAAAATACATTTACGTTTTTGGTTGTAACATGAAAAAATGTGGAAAATTTCAAGGGGGTTTGAATACTTTTTCAAGGTACTGTATTTATATCCACCACATTTGCATTAGAGTTTGTTATGTACAGTATATATAAAGATCTTTGTGCTGACATCTAGTGACAATTCAGCGTAACTACAACTTGGTATTTTCATATCTGTAAATGGTATATTCCAGTGTACCTATATGTTGAGGCTAGTTGGGTTAGTGCTTAGATAGACCCCCCCTTTTTCTTCATGTTAGTGCAGTTAGTTACCAGCCTTCATAGTGGGTACAAGGCTTAGAAGATTATTGTCTCTTTACACTTCAAATGACTGGTGAATATCCATGTGCTGCACTGTACCAAGCAAAACTACGTTGGATTAAAGTGTCATGTCATATTGGAGAGTTTAGCTGTCTGTGGAGGGCACTTATTTAGCAGGTGGCCATACTGGCCGGATGGACCGATGAATAAGGCGGTGCTTAAAACAATAGAACAACAACATGTCTGTTTCTTCCAACCATGGTAACAGGATTCTGTATACAGGACTTCCTAGAATTCTCATCCCCCTGTTCATGTGACTAGTTTTCCCAAATGTCAGCAGAGCTTGAAGTTCAGTTACAGAAATCTCATGTAATAGATTGGTCTTTAGTGATTTACTGTCAAAACAAAATTGGACCTATAAAAAGGACACTAAAGCCTTGTATACACTACTAGTTTTTTTGAACGAAAAAAACAAACAGCTCAGGTTGGAGCCACTGTACTCACAATCCGATGTTAGTACAGCAATCTCCCCTGCTGTCTTATTGTGTTCTGACAGGGGAACGACCCCCCCCCCCCCCCCCCCGCCAGAACACTCCGGTCAGTGATCTCAGCCATTGGCTGAGAGCACGGAATGGGAGCCGGTCAGCAGACCTTTTTCGGTCTTGACCCTTTGACAGAAGCCGGGCAGTTTCTGTCAGACCGCCTGCCATACACATGGGCCGAATGTCTGCCGGTCTCTATTGATCGGCCCATGTGCACTAGGCTTTAAACAGCAGTTTCTTCATTAAAATAAAGCTTTTAGATTGCAATCTTTCACGGCACCCTTCCCAACCATGCTTGTATTGAATTCTCTTGTAACTCTATTGCCTCCCTTTATTTTGTAAAGACCTGTGCTAACTGTTGGCAGAAAAAAAAATTACTGTATAATAATCATATGAGAACACTTTGGCTTTTTCAGGCGTTTTCAGGCATATGCTCCTACAGGCAGAAAAAAAATACCCCACCGAATTCGCGTTTTTGAGTGGAGCTAGTGCCCCAAAGAGCTCAAAAAAGCTCAAAACGCGTGAAAACGTTTGTTTCAGCTTTTTGTTTTGTTTATACATTGTTTAAGAAAATACTACTGTGTTTTCCCCGAAAATAAGAGGGAAAACACTATAAGAAAATTAGGGTCTTATATTAATTTTGGCAACAAAAGACACAGTAGGCCTTTTTTTCAGGGTAGGTCTAACCAGGAAATGTGCTGTCTTCTCTCCCCCTCTCCCTCCCTGCCTGTCAGAAATCCCCAGTATGAACCGAGATAAAATCCTATAATCCACTCTATTACAGTATTATATAATGTGCAATGTGAGTGCTTCTATAATATAATTGTGCCAAATACTTTCGTTATAGTGCCGCTTGGCACTTCCGTGACCCACCGGAGCTCTCTTCCCCGCTCCAAGCACTGCATAGGGGGGTGGGGCTGAGATCCCCTGCTGAGAGAAGAGGAGGAGAGCAGCGGGAGCTGAGCTGAGCGCTGAGCGGCGCTATACCAAAGGTATTTGGCACAATTATATTACAGAAACACACACATTGTACATTATATAATACTGTAATAGAGTGGATTCTAGGATCATACAACCACTTTAAACTAGGGCTTATATTGCAGCCCTCCTGGAGAAAAATCACAGTAGGTCTTATTTTCAGGGTAGGTCTTATTTTCCGGGAAACACGGTATCTAGGAAGGTTTGTGGAAAGAAGAACGCTTATGCTCGAAAATGCGCAAAGAATCTCAAAGGAGCTCAAGGAGCTTGAAGAAGCTCAATAACAATGTGCACAAGAGCACATAAAAGCACAAGCTTCTTCAAGCTGAAATAAAAGCTCAAATGCCTGTGAAAGTAGATTTTATTTTTTTTTGAGCTGCAGTGTACATGAGCCCTTAGTGCAGCAAATCTTTTTTTAAATAGACCCCTGAGCATGATTAGGTCAATATTAAATGCTTATGAATATTTATCATGATGAATTAAATTTCTTACACGCAGATTGTCTACGACTACTCCAAGCTCCACGTAATTGGTAGTAAGAAGGATGCCTCTTTTCTTCTGTAAAAAACAAACACACCGAATGACTATCACTATACAGAATTGCATTGTCACACCACATACATGTTATTTAGGCTCCATGCACATGGGCGCATTTACCCATGTAGCTAAGGGCACTGTTTACTTTTGTTTTCCCAGATGTCCTAGAGTTGCATAGCAGGGACGTGCGGTGAGGTGAGTGGCTGGTGAGGCACTGACTAGTATCAGAGCCAGATACACACAGGTTACATACGCTGCAAATGTTAGAGCGAGAGCAATAATTCTAGCACTAGACCTCCTCTGTAACTCTAAACATGTAGCCTGTAAAAATGTTTACAGTGTCGCCTATGGAGATTTTTAAGTACTGAAGTCTGGCGCCATTCCAAGTGTGCGCAATTTTAAAGCGTGACATGTTAGGTATCTATTTACTCAGCGTAACATCATCTTTCACATTATACAAGAAAATTGGGCTAACTTTAGTGTTTTGTTTTTTTTTTGTTTTTTTATTCATGAAACAGTTTCTTTAAAAAAAAAAAAAACGTGTTTGAAAAATTGCTGTGCAAATACCATGTAACATAAAAAGTTGCAACTACCACCGTTTTTTTTTTTTTTTCAAATATAAAGTTTATTCAACTTCGAACATGGGTGAGGACCCCAAGGTACAAACATTGGCGATAGTACAGAACAAGTTACAGTTGCATTTGCAGGTACTTAGAATAATCCTACCAAAATATCCTGTTTAGGTAATCCTGAAATATAGAATATTCGATAATTCTTGATAAAGCACAATTTGCTATAATCAATGTCTGTGAACAGTAACCTGTCTTTGGGGTGGTCCTCACCTGCTTTTCCAACTTTCTATAACAAAAAACACTCCAGGCTTATCCTGGATTAAAGAAAGGAAAGGAAGAAAAAAGAAAGATTAGGGAACAGAACAGAGGAAAATAAGGAGAGAGGATATGGGAAGAGAGGAAAAGAAGACAGAGGGTAAGAGGACAGAGGGTAAGAAGACATGGCGGTCATTCAGTCAGCAGATCTGCCGTAATACCTGTGAAGGTATTACGTGAAGCCCACAAGCATTGATTTCCTGGATGCGGTGAATGCTGTTCATTCACAGCTTGTTCACACGCATGATCATTGTTTCCGCACTGAATCTTGGGAAGCCTGACACTAAGCTCCCAGGAGACAGTGCGGCGCCGGGGAAAGACAATAAACACGCCTACTCCCATGGGAGGAGAGACAGGAAGTGCCACAATAAAGTACAATATAAAGGTAATTACAGCGATAAAAAATTTCGCGCGGCATTTGAACATCTATGCAATTAACTGAAGGGGGTAAGATTAAGTTAAAAATTTGAGTGGAACCCTGCTTTAACTCTAACCACTAGACACTTGAGGTAGAACTATAGGCAAATTTTTTTCTTAAATTTTTGATAGAGTAATGCCGCGTACACACGAGCGGACTTTACGGCGGACTTTGCCCGGCGGACTGGATTTCGTCGGACAATTCGATGTGTGTGGGCTCCAGCGGACTTTGTTTTCTCAAAAGTTGGACGGACTTAGATTTGAAACTTGTTTAAAATTTATCCGTTGAAATCGAGTCCGGTCGAAAAGTCCGCCGTCTGTATGCTGGTTCGACGGACAAAAAGCCACGCTAGGGCAGCTATTGGCTACTGGCTATGAACTTCCTTGTTTTAGTCCGGTCGTACGTCATCACGTACGAATTCGACGGACTTTGGTGGATTGTGTGTAGGCAAGTCCGTTCATTCACAAAGTCCGTCGTAAAGTACGTCGAAAAATCCGCCGGGCAAAGTCCGCCGTAAAGTCTGCTCGTGTGTACGCGGCATAAGGGAGGATTATAACCCCTGTATGGTTTATTTTTGTCCTCTTTGTTCCAATGGGGAGATTTCCCTTCACTTCCTGTCCCAAAGCCAAAACAGGAAGTGAGAGGAAATCCCTGCATATTAAGGAAAGCACTAGTGTCCTCATTAGAAGATTCCCCCTCCAATACTTTTCTGTGGACAACCCAAAATTTGGAATTTTCTTTTACTTTAACTTTCAGTGATAATGGTAAATGGGACAAATAGACAGAGTGAATCTCCCTAACGGGGCCACTGACAGCAATAAAAACTGATAGGTATTCTAATACCTCTCCACTTGATCCAAAACTAAAAAAAAAGTTTTGCCTTTAGTTATACTTAATTCTTAACAGATAAACTAAACCCTCTCACCTTGACTGTAACCCTATTTTGTCCCAACCTAACCATACTGCACCATATTCCCCTCTTTCTGCACCATGAATGGTGGGACCAGATCCTCCCTTTGCCACCACTGAAAAGTAACAGCAATGAGTTGCCAAGGCTGGAAAGAACTGATCCAACTTGCAATATTGTGAGCTACTCTGAGGCATGGACTGAAAAGATTGGTCTTATGTAAAATGCTGCATCAGTTTCAGTATTTTGAACATTATATTGAAGAAAAAAGCATGAATTTACCCTGCGGAGTTGGAAATATGAAGAGAGTAAGGTATGTGGGGACGCCGTGCTGAAGTCCTCCACACCACACATGGTTGGTTCATCAGGCTCCTCCAACTGGTACATTCGATGTTCTCCATTTGATGAATTTTTCACCGGCTCAATCCCATAATGTGTTTCACTCCATAACAAGACGCCCCTGGAAAAGAGGACTTTGAGACTTCAATATCAAAACAGCCTCATTCACTTGCACAGTTGAAGCCAGCACAGCTTCAGCTCATTTACTGAACCAAGTGAAAGTTCACATTGCAAAATATACATGCTCTACATCTGTACGGCCTGTGTTGATGGAGTTTTGTTCACTTCAAGAAGGTTTTGCATTCCCATACATGTTGATGGGGATGCAAAACAAACTTGAAGCAGGTTAAATGCTCCTCAGGAGGAGGTCAGATGCACCTGTCAGTGGTTACTGAATTATCTTAGAAGTGTCTCAAACTGGTATCAAAGTGATGCCATCAACACAAGCCCAAAGCCCAAACACACGGGCACCAGGTAACCCAGGTAAATCAACAATATAGACTTCATATTAAGTACAGGCTCAACAACAGATGGTCCACAGAGGCTGCTGGAGTTGGAAGTCATAGATGAAGTAACACCTATGTATTTTTATGCATCAGTTCTGAATTCCTGGAATTCTCGAATTTACTGGCCAATGGATGAACTTTTGATATTTGCTTTGTCTTCATCCCTTATGCCTAAAGTATGTTAAAAACTATTCTACTACAGATAAGTTTATGTCTACACATGTAGAAGACTAGGATAGAACAATTTTTAGATTCTTTATATTTTCTAACTAAAATAAAAGAACTCCATACCAACCTGAGACCAGAGCAAGTGCTGAGAGCAACAACTGAGTCGTCCATTCCATCCACTTGCCCATGGTAATAACAGTTGTGTTCCTGGCAAAAGGGAATTGTATAGATGTTTAGCATAAATTACCACCCAGCACTTAATATCCTACAGCACATAACATTATAACATTTATTTCAGAAGATTGAAAAATGGTCAAGCAGTGTGACTTGGCAGTGGGGAAAACAAATAGAATTGTACGGAGCAGCACTAAAGGGATCTCCAAAAGCAGGTCGTGATTCCACTATATAGAGCTTTAGCTAAACCTCCTTTTGAATACTATGTCTAGTTATGATACTGTTGAAATTTTATTGTTGGAAATATATCGCAAAAACAGTTTGCGCAGGGGTTTACAAAATGAATACAGTACAGTAAAACCTTGGTTTGAGAGTAACTTGGTTTGAGAGCGTTTTGCAAGACAAGCTAATTTTTTAAATAAATTTTGACTTGATATACAAGCGATGTCTTGATATACAAGTAGCGTCATGTCACAACTGAGTATAAAAGAGAAGAGAGGCTCCTCTAAGTGTAGCAATATGGTTACATTTAATGCAGGTACAACATTTAGCAGCATATTGCTACACTTCTCTTTTACACTGTGGAGCTCCTGCTGAATTTTGCTTCTTATCCCCTTGTGGAGGCTTCCATTTGTGGATGGACATTTTATGGTTAAACAACCTATCACATTGCTATAATATTTTCATATGGACTATTAACGGAAGGACTTATGAATAAATGGTTGTGGAACGAATCATCTGAGTTTGCATTATTTCTAATGGGGAAATTTGCTTTGATATACAAGTGCTTTGGATTACAAGCATGTTCCAGGAACGAATTATGCTCAAAATCCAAGGTTTTACTGTATACATTAGTTACAAAACAATAAAACGAAATGGATGTGTGAGGATGAGTTGTTCGAGAATTAAAGTTCCAGTTAGGCAGATGCAGGATAAGTCTTCCCTGAAGAGATACGTTTTCAAGGATCAAGAAAAGCAGAAACTGGGCTTGGAACTAAGGGGCCAAGCCCAACCCCTGAAAAACAACCCCACACCATAATCCCCCCCTCCATCAAAGGATTTGGACCAGTGCACAAAGCAAGGTCCATAAAGACATGGATGAGCGAGTTTGGGGTGGAGGATCTTGACTGGCCTGGTCCTCGCTTCAACCCGATAGAACACCTTTGGGATGAATTAGAGCGGAGACTGAGCCAGACCTTCTCGTCTAACATTAGTGCCTGACCTGACAAATGTGCTTCTGGAAGAATGGTCAAACATTCCCATAGACACACTCCTATACCTCTTCTGGACAGCCTTCCCAGAAGAGCTGAAGCTGTTATAGCTGCAAAGGGGCGGGAAACCTCAATATTGAACCCTACGAACTAATGCCCTGTACACACGATCGGACATTGATCGGACATTCCGACAACAAAATCCATGGATTTTTTTCCGACGGATGTTGGCTCAAACTTGTCTTGCATACACACGGTCACACAAAGTTGTCGGAAAATCCGATCGTTCTGAACGCAGTGACGTAAAACACGTACGTCGGGACTATAAACGGGGCAGTAGCCAATAGCTTTCGTCTCTTTATTTATTCTGAGCATGCATGGCACTTTGTGCGTCGGATTGGTGCACACACGATCGGAATTTCCGACAACGGATTTTGTTGTCGGAAAATTTTATAGCCTGCTCTCAAACTTTGTGTGTCGGAAATTCCAATGGAAAATGTGTGATGGAGCCCACACACGGTCGGAATTTTTGACAACAAGGTCCTATTACACATTTTCCTTTGGAAAATCCGACCGTGTGTACAGGGCATAAGACTGGGATGCCATTAAAGTTCATGTGGGTGTAAAGGCAGGCATCCCAATACTTTTGACACTATAGTGTATCTATTTGATCCTAGCTTAAAATAGAGTGAGCTCCTAACTTCCTGTGCACTCTGCAGTGTTAGGCCAAGCAGTGTTATCGACCCTCCACAGGTTACATCTGTAAACTAAAGAACACCTCCCCCTATGATATGGAGATGAGGAGAATAGGAGGTGTTCTGTTTTTCTAACACACAGTGACAACACTGCTCCTCCATTGATTGAGCACAGCGAATGACCATTGTCACCATAGGGCAGGAGGTTTGTTACTGGCAGGATCACCAGGTGGCAACAAACTGAAGAAGCCTGAAAAAAAGAAAACTGATGAAGCTACCACATCTAAAGACTGGTAAGGTACAATATATTACATTTCTGTTCTTGGGTTTTGATACACTTTAAATACAATAGAAAAGAATAAATAAGTAATATGGGGATGACACATACCAGTGCACTCCTATTGAGCTTCTGCAGTCCACCATCTTTGCTGTAAGTGAACAGTTCAAAGTCTTTACTAATAAAGTCCCTGTGGAGAAAGTGGGAGGTGGTGAATTCTGACATCATTTCAGATTTAGAGAGTAAAATGTACAAGTTACAACAGATAATTAACGTGTCATGCTCATGTAGCACCCTGTACATTAGGTAGGTGCTAGTTTAGGATTTTTTTGTGAGTGTTCGGGGCCCCGATGCAAGAAACCAGGAAGGGTCCCCCTGACCCCCCCGGACAGGGCCCTTTCCTCCGAGCCCGGCGGCGGCACAACAGGGCCCGGTCGCAAGTGGGTGGCTGCATATAAAGGAACCGATTTCTCCATTTCCCCCCTGTGCTTCTCCTCCTCTCCCTCCCGCAGGCATGCAGCGGCTGCAGGAGGAAAATGGAGAGATATGTTCCTCTATGTCGGTGTTTCTCAAACTTTTTGCAGTCAGGGCACCCTTGAAGTATACCCCTAGGTAAATGGGGCTGCACTGCAACCAATCCACAACTGTGTGCATTGCATGCAGTTGCAGCATAGTGATGATGCATTTAAGGGGTTAAAACAGGCGGCCAGGAGGCACCATATTGCCTCTTTACCACCTGTCAAATACCTCTGAAAAGCGATCTGGGCCTGGATCGCTTTTCAGAGGAACCACATTTTTTTTTACTGGTACTATGAACAAGCAAGAAAAAAAAAATCTGTTCTGATTGTACACATATAGGGGGTCAGGATTAAATGCACATACATAAAATGTGCATACATACTGTACATGTAAACACACACACATACACACACACATATAAGCACACACACATAATACACACACATATACTGTAGATATACACACACTCATATATAAACATGCACATATGCACACACATATAAACACATGCACACACACATACATACATACAGTCATACATACATACATGCAGTCACACACACATATATATATAAACATACATGCACATACATACATACACATGCACATACCTACATGCACATACATACATACACATGCACATACATACATGCACATACATACATACACATGCACATACATACATGCACATGCACATACATACATGCACATACATACATACACATACATACATACACATGCACATACATACATGCACATACATACATACACATGCACATACATACATGCACATGCACATACATACATGCACATACATACATACACATACATACATACACATGCACATACATACATGCACATGCACACACACATACACACACACACATATATAACACACATACACAGAGCTCCCAACTGTCCCTGATTTGGAGCAATGTCCCTCTGTCCCTCTTTCCTCCTCATTTGTCCCTCATTTTGGTCTGATCTTTATAGTTGTATATAAAAATCCCTTTTTTTCTTTCCATAAGTGTTCCCCAGTCCTAAATATTTCATCCAATATCTAAATTGCTGCATGTGTACATTTCAAAAGCAAATATAAAGGAATAGTAGTGGTAAAAAATAAATGCCTTGTGGATTGAATTAACCTTTTTTTTGTTAATTCTCCTTTTAAAGGGGTGTGGCAGGGGGTGTGTCCTATGCCTACATACATTTGCTAGTAGGTGTCCCTCATTCCCATCTCAAAATGTTGGGAGGTATTCATACATAAAAATAGCCTTTTAAAAATTGGCAGTGCTTTACCTTACCTCTTCCGGCCAGGTACTGCACTATAGGGGGAGACAAAGAGCACAGTACACACTGTGCTTTCACTTTAGATGTAATCAATGTGACCAGCTCCCTGCACAGTGCCGATTACAGTCCGGCTGAGGATCGGGGAGCTCGGTCTCAGCCGCCCTTGCCGCTCCTCCTATCGAGATATACAGGCGACCGGGCACTTTACTTTACAGTATATCTATAATCTGTTTATAACATACAAGTCTCTGTGTACCTGTTCCTCTGGAGGTTTAGAAGTAGAGTACCGTTTGATGTTGGGATGAGATATGTTAAACTATCCTCCCATAGACCCTGGAAAAACAAAAAACAGTAGATTAGTTTATTGGTTCAGAGGCTGGCTCATATCCTTATTACACATACTGTATATACCTATTTCTAGGAAACTATAGTCACCGCACACCATGCAGGTTCAAAGGTGTCTAGTCTGAGAAACAATGAAGAACACACCCTAAAGTTTACCTTTTGTCTGACAAAGGTATGCAGAGTGAACTTTGAGTTTTTAAACTGATTATATACACTAGTAAAATTTTGTGTGAAATTTTTCATTTTAAGAACATTCATTTGATTTATTAGTGGGGTCAATCTAACATTCCATTTCAACTGTCGTGGCCAAAAAATTTGAAGGAGCAGGGTGGAATTTTCTTTCCCCAGCAAAAACTTTTAACAGTGCACAGTATGTGGTTTTCCTTCGGGAAAGTCCATTCCATTCTACTCCGCCATGGCCGGTCCCAAGCCCGTGCTGCCAAAGGAGGAAGGTTCCACGAGGAAGGCACCGGTCCACCCTGTAGTGTTTGTAGGTTTGAGGCACACCAATGTTTGGCTACAGCTAATAGGGGATGGTGAAAGACATTCTGTGTGCCTGAACCTTATGCCCCGTACACACGGTCGGATTTTCCGATGGAAAATGTCCGATCGGAGCGTGTTGTCGGAAATTCCGACCATGTGTGGGCTCCATCGGACATTTTCCATCGGATTTTCCGACACACAAAGTTGGAGAGCAGGAGATAAAATTTTCCGACAACAAAATCCGTTGTCGGAAATTCCGATCGTGTGTACACAAATCCGACGGACAAAGTGCCACGCATGCTCAGAATAAATAAAGAGATGAAAGCTATTGGCCACTGCCCCGTTTATAGTCCCGACGTACGTGTTTTACGTCACCGCGTTCAGAATGATCGGATTTTCCGACAACTTTGTGCGACCGTGTGTAGACAAGACAAGTTTGAGCCAACATCCGTCGGAAAAAATCCTAGGATTTTGTTGTCGGAATGTCCGAACAAAGTCCGACCGTGTGTACGCCCTATTAGAGCTGGTTGATCAGTTTAAGAGCCCAGCTCCTCTCTGTGCCGGGATGTGGATTGTGCCATGGTTAAAGAAAGGATAAAAAAAATTCAGCACTTTCAAACCAAATTTGTCAACTCAAATGTACTGAGAATTTTCTCATGCATGTTGGGTACGAATGCTTGAAAACCCACTGGTGTATGGCCTCCTTTAGGGCCAAAAGGCCATGTACAGATTTGAATCTAGGTCGTAATTATTCATCTATGTCAAAACCGGACCTGCCATCTCTTACATAACAATGTTGATGTTATCTTGCTGTCTCAGGCTTGTCTCCACACAAACATCAAAGAGCACATAAGAATATAATTTTTTTTTTTCCAGAGAACACGTTCACGTTATAATGCTGAGCAGTTAAATATTTTTCATTGTTTCCCTTTGTACACAACCGCATTTTCTCACAGCTGAGTCATTGGATTGTTGGATCTGTGTATGGTTACCTGTAACCAGGTTAAAGTCATTAACTCCACAACTGAATAGACATCTGTGCTTCTCTAGAAGGCTCTCATTCCACAGGGGCTGGGAGGTAGAAGAACCTGGGCCCATAGATGGTTCAGATTTTATCCTTCAACCGGTAGGTTGAAGGACAAAAACTGACCTGATCCACATATTTGGGGTGGATGGGGGAATCGATCCCGCTGAGCTTTTGTGTTATGACAGTGAAAAGACTGCTCTCAGAATGCACTGATCTGTGCTGCTGATTATAGCCTGCAGTGCTAATCGATCGTGGGGAAAAACCAACAGGGCGAATCGACTCCTGTACCTCTGCCCATACACAGATCAAAATTCAGCTGGTCCCTGCTGAACTGGCCCCATTTCCATCAGCATATGGTTGGATTTGGAGTTTAGAGGGTGTTATTCATTGCTCAGCTTTATTGCAGCACAGGTACAGATTTGTGAAGTTTTGTGATATCTGTGGGCCAGCTGCAGAGGATCGCGGAATGCAGTTTCCTGATTTTTGAGCCTTCAGCTATGGCATGCAAATAGGACACTTTGCTGTGCTTTGTGTCTAGTCAAAATATAGAATATTTCTCTTACTTCCTCAGTAGTCACACAGGAGATTTACTAAAATTGGCGCACACAGAATCTGGTGCAGCTGTGCGTAGTAACCAATCAGCTTCTAACTTCAGCTTGTTCAAATAAGCTTTGGCAATAAAACCTGGAGGTTGATTGGTTACTATGCAGAGCTGCACCAGATTCTGTGTGCACCAGTTTTCCTAAAGCCTCATACACACTATTAGATTTTCTGCAGTTTTTTTTTTATCTTCAGATTTACCAAAACCATATAATATGAGGTCAAACCTTAGGAGTTTCAATTTGTATGCAATCAGACAGGCCCTTAAAGTGGTTGTAAACCCTTACAACACACTTTTACCTACAGGTAAGCCTAGATTAAGGCTTACCTGTAGGTGCTGTAAATATCTCCTAAACCTACAAGGTTTAGGAGATATTTACAATTCCCCGTACAGGGATTTCTTCTGCGCATGCGCTGACCTATTCGGCGCATGCACACTTTAGAAACCTCACGCTGTGCCGTTCCAATGTAAGGTCATGCCGTGACTGGCTGCTCCCACGCGCATGCGCCGGAGTGACGTCACGCGTCTCCAGCCAGTCACAGAGTCGGAGTCCACGACCCCGGAAGGAAGATGGACGCTTCCAGCCGGTGAGGAAATAGGGGGCATCGCAGGCTCCTGTGTCAGGTAAGTGACACATAATGGGCTACTATGCGATGCATAGTAGCCCATTATGCTTTACCTTTGCAAGTAAACAAAGAGGAAGTAAACCCATGAGGGTTTACTTCCTCTTTAAGCCTCGTACACACGATACGATTGTTGGCAGGGGATTGTGTAATGACAGACTGTTGGCCTAAAATCCAACCGTTAGTACGCTCCATCTGACAACTGTTGTCCAACTTTTGGCCAACAAAGATGGGATTGCAGGCTAGTAAATTTTCAGTGGACAACGGTTTGTTGTCAAATTTTCGTATCGTCTGTGCACAAGTCCGTCACACAAAAGCCCAAAGTACAAACACGCATGCTCAGAATCCATGCTCACCAAACACGACATTAGCAGAAGGGACCCAAAGGGTGGCGCTCAAGAGCTGAAATTCCTCGTAGTACGTCACTACGTTCGTGTTTGTTGGCCGACAATTGTGTGCCGTTTGTATGCAAGACAAGATCCAGGCACACGCCCTTTTGACAAAAGTCTGACGCTCTGTTGGCCAACAATCTGATCTTGTGTACGATGCTTTACACTACATGGTTTTGGAAAATCTGAAGACAAAAATCAGCAGAAAATCCAATAATGTGTATGGGGCTTAAATCTCCACCACAGTGACTACTTTGAGGGGAAATCTCCCCAGTGGGACCACAGACAGACAGTGGGGCCAACCCTACCCTACTCTATCCAAAACTAAAGGAGACACTAAAGGCCCATACACAATATACAAAAATCGGATGGAAAAATTCGTACGACGAGCTGTCTGGCGATTTTCGAAACGTTTGGTGCTTTTGACAGCCGATTTCTTTTTTTTTGTCAGATAAAAGCCCCATACACACTATTAGATTTTCTGCAGATTTTTGTCTTCAGATTTATCAAAACCATAAAATATGAGGTCAGACCTTAAGAGTTTAAATTTGTATGCAATCAGGCCGGCCCTTGCACTACATGGTTTTGGTAAATCTGAAGACAAAAATCTGCAGAAAATCTAATAGTGTGTTTGGGGTCAAAAGCTGGATGTGCAGCCTATAACATTATTATCAGCTGTGAACTCAACGTCCGATTTTCGTTTCATTAGTACGGTTTTCGTACGAAAAAAATCGTAAGAGCGAGACTACGCATGCTCAGAAACGAAAGAATACATGCAAAACTAAACAAACTTCTGACGTTGTATTCTGTCCTACGAAAATTTTCGCACTTTGAGTAACCTCTTCACTTTCGACATGAGACTAGAATGCCCCAAAAAAACGGATGTTTGGTCGTCTGAAAATCTGATCGTGTGTACGAGGCTTTAGGTTGAACCTGGGCTTTAATACAATATTTAGATATACCTGTGACAATAAGTTAATTTCATTAAGTAGCTTAACCACGTGCCTACAGGGCATTTACACCCCCTTCATGCCCAGGCCATTTTTCAGCTTTCAGCGCTGTCGCAATTTGAATGACAATTGCGCGATCATGCTACACTGTACCCAAACAAATTTTTGTATACTTTTCTTCACACAAATAGAGCTTTCTTTTGGTGATATTCAATCACTGCTGGGTTTTTTATTAAAAAAAAAAAGACCAAACATTTAAAAAAAAACATTTTTTTTACTTACTGTAGTTTCTGTCAGTAAATTTTGTAACAAAGTAAATTTTCTCCTTCATTGATGTACGCTGATAAGGCGGCACTGATGGGCACTGATAAGCTGAACTGATGGGCACTGATGAGGCAGCACTTATGGGCACTGATTAGGTGGCACTGATGAGGATTCACTAATATGCCGCACTTATGGGCACTGATAGGTGGCACTGATGGGCACTAATAAGCGGCACTGGTGGGCACTGTTAGGCGGCACTGGTGGGCACTGATAGGCGGCACGGATGAGCATTGATGGGTGGCAATGATGGGCGACACTGATAGCCAGCACTGACTGGCATTGCTAATGGGCACTGATTGGTGGCACTTGTGGGCATTGGTGGGGACTGATTGCTGCCACTGGTGGGCACTGATTGGTGACACTGTTGGCACTATATTGTAATCAAGCCCGCTTGTCTGCTTCCGTCTATTGCTGGCTGTCAGTTCGTAGCACCACCCATCCCTTCCTTGTCTTTAACCAGTTCACGGCCGGCTCATGTCTTTTTACAGGGGCAGAATGGCACCCCTGCACGAAACCTCGTACGGGGTTCCCTTTATGAGCCACCAGAGGCATGCGCGCGTGCCTGCTGCACAGCGGGGGACCCGATGCAGTCACGATTGCTGTCGGCCACGCGCGATCGCATGCATGAGAGCCAGTACGGGGATTTGTGTGTGTAAACACACAAGTCCCTGTTCTGTCAGAGGATAGGAGACATGTCCTTTGTTCCTACTAAGTAGGAACAACGATATGTCTCCTCCCCTAGTCAGTCCTTTCCCCATACAGTTAGAACAAACCCAGGGAACACACATTTAACCCCTCGATCGCCCCCTAGTGTTAACCCCTTCCCTGCCAGTGACATTTACACAGTAATCAGTGCATATTTATAGCACTGATTGTTGTATAAATGTGAATGGCCCAAAAAATGTGTCAAATGTGTCTGATCTGTCCGCCGTAATGTTGCAGCATCGCTAAAAATTGCAGATCACCGCCATTACTAGCAATAAATAAATAAATAATAAAAATGCCATAAAAATGCAATACATCTATTTTGTAGACGCTATAACTTTTGCGCAAACCAATCAATATACGCTTATTGCGATTTTTTTTTTACCAAAAATATGTAGAAAAATACATATCGGCCTAAACTGATGAAGAAATGTATTTTTTTTTTTTTTATTTGGGGATATTTAATATTAAAATTGTCGCTCTTTTTTTGTTTATAGCACAAAAAATAAAAACCGCAGAGGTGATCAAATACCCCCCAAAAAAGCTCTATTTGTGGGAAAAAAAGGATGCAAATTTCGTTTGGGTACAGTGTCGCACGACCGCGCAATTGTCAGTTACAGCGATGCAGTGCTAAATTGTAAAAAGTGCTCTGGTCAGGAAGGGGGTAAAATCTTCCGGGGCTGAAGTGGTTAATGCCACTTTAACTTGATAGCCGGCAGGGGTGTGAGTGGGCAAAATGCAGACAATGTGTGATTGGGGCCCCTCACATTGGGATGAGCGGCCGTGCCTGTGCATGCGCGCTGTTCTGTTAGACAAGAATGAGCTGTTTGCATGCAGGTCAAAGACACGGCCCATTCATGGAATAAGGGTAAAAGCAATAATGTGAATAAGACCTTAGTAGGTAAAATAGTAAACAAACCCAAGATGGACTTTAGTGAACTTTAATTACCGTATAATTCTGTCCTGCATCTCTCCTCTGTCTGCCCAAGATCTGCTCTGGGAATACGATCTCCTCATTGCGAAGCCCAAATACATCACCTCCTGCGGAATTTTTACAGAAAATTTAGAATCATACATCTGAATCTGACTCTTTTAGCTGTAGGCATACAAAACTTTTGTATAATGTTTAGTAGGTATAAGAGTTCATCTCCCACCTCCGGACAGATTTCAACGAACATTGACACCCTTAGAACAACTATGTGAGGGGTCGGGGCCTTGCTCTCACTTAATCTCGCAAATGCACAGTGGGGACGGAAAGTATTTAGACCCCCTTAAATTTTTCACTCTTTGTTATATTGCAGCCATTTGCTAAAATCATTTAAGTTCATTTTTTTCCTCATTAATGTACACACAGCACCCCATATTGACAGAAAAACACAGAATTGTTGACATTTTTGCAGATTTATTAAAAAAGAAAAACTGAAATATCACATGGTCCTAAGTATTCAGACCCTTTGCTCAGTATTTAGTAGAAGCCCCCTTTTGATCTAATACAGTCATGAGTCTTTTTGGGAAAGATGCAACAAGTTTTTCACACCTGGATTTGGGGATCCTCTGCCATTCCTCCTTGCAGATCCTCTCGTTGGTGGACAGCCATTTTTAGGTCTCTCCGGAGATGCTCAATTGGGTTTAAGGCCCGGTTCACACTGATGCGAGTTCATAATGAATGCGATGCATCAAAAGCACTTTAAATTCGCATGTCATCCCTGAAGTAATTGTTTTCAATGACGGTCGTTCACATACATGCGTTGCGATTCCTCTACGAAGGCGATGCGATAAAAAAAAGGGTCTTGTGCGAGTTTTCTTGCGTTGCGTTGCGAATTTAGTCTCTATAGACATCAATGTAAATCGTTCTGGAATCGCATTTGATGGTTCACATATGTGCGAATTCGTAACCTCCAGCTCCTCCTCCCAGTACTGCCCCCTCAACTCCTCCCAGTACCCCCCCTCCTGTCTCATGTCCATATGCAAACAGATAAGATGGCCCCCAGGCGTCGGAACAGCATCGACAATGAGGAGCTCATCAGGCTTGTTTGTGACAGGCCATATATATGGGACAGCCGTATAGCTGAATATAAAAATAATGCCCAGAAGGGCAGTGGCTGGGAAGAAATATGTAAAACTTTGTATTCAGACTGGGAAGACTTCACTCCACAAGTTCGCAAACATAAACGTAAGTACATATTTATTCATCCCACTGACCACCAATGTAAGGGCATGTATCCCACTGACCACCAATGTAAGGGCATGCATCCCACTGACCACCAATGTAAGGGCATGTATCCCACTGACCACCAATGTAAGGGCATGCATCCCACTGACCACCAATGTAAGGGCATGTATCCCACTGACCACCAATGTAAGGGCATGCATCCCACTGACCACCAATGTAAGGGCATGTATCCCACTGACCACCAATGTAAGGTCATGTATCCCACTGGCCACAAATGACCAGCTGTGTAATGAGCATTGTTCCCACTCACCACCAATTAATTGTTTATGTTTTATTTGATTACAGAAGAACTCATACGTACTAGGTGGCGAAGCCTCAAGGATACACTTCAAAGACACCAGAGACTGGGGCGTGAAGCACGAAGTGGGTCTGGTGCTGCCCCAAAGCGTCCCTATTCTTTTGCGAGATACCTGGACTTTCTCAAGCCAGTTCTAGAATTAAGGAAGTAAGTTTACATACAAGAATACCTCTCTCTAACATCCCTCTCTAATATACCTGTCCTCCACCTAACCTTCGCTTCTACCGTTATCATCTTTAGTTAGAATTTCGAGTATCAACTTTTGTATTTCAGCACAGAAGCAAGTTGGGAAGAGGAGGAGGAAGAGGGAGAGGAGGATGCTGCTATTGTTGACGTAGATGAGGGAGTTTCATTCGCTTGCACAAACATAGAGGATTCATCATCTATGGAGTTAGAGGGTGACACAATCGATGTACATGAATCATCGACTCAGGAGCAAGATAATGAGTCTACTGACATTTCTACACCTTCCAACAGAAGGAAAAAGCAAACATCTACCTCACGCAGGAAGCGAAGCAGCAGGGCAGCAGAACAGGTGGAAGAACAAGATCAGACAAATCAATTACTCAATATTGTGTCAGGGATCACTGAACAAATGGATGTTCAGAGATGCCCTCATACAATGTTTGCCCTAAGTTTGGTGCCTCTTCTCAAAGAGGTCTTGCCAGAAAAGTACTTCAACATGAGGATTGCAGTGTAACATTGCATACATTCCTTCACTATGCCAAGCCATGTTTCAGAGCCAACGCACGAGAGTACTAGTACTCAAATAATTACACCCATTTCTGCTGCTCAAAATCCTGCACCAAGCCCTTATCCTTCCAGTTTTTCTGACCACTCAAGCATATATGAGACCCCCAGATCAAAAATCCCATATCCGATTCCTCCACCAATTGCTTCCTTAATCATCCCTCTAACTAGTACCCCTGGTATAACAAGGGCAATGGAATTGAGACCACGCGACTCAATTCCTCACCATTTACCACAACAAAGCAGAGTGCCACAGCTCTACAATCAAATGCCATTCATGCCAAACCGCTATACACCTGTGTCAAGACCTATGGAACAGCTCAAACAAATCAATCCTAGTCCTTATCCTTATAGAAATCAATCACTTGAAGTTAATTCAATCGAGCCTCCCACAAATGCACAATATGGGCCCCCAAGTTTACCACTGGATAGAGTGATATCCCCGCCTTTGAGGCAAGCAACGCCTGAGCAACAGAGTGTTACAAAATATTTGAATTTATAGATTCAAATATGTTGTAATACTCTGCCTGCAGCCTACCTGTTGAATGGCACTGCCACTTTCATGTTGTTAATCCATATTGGATTTGTTTAGGTTATGTTTTCTATTTTTTAGAGGATTTGCATCCCACCTGACCACCAATGTCAGGACTTGTACCTACGACCAAAATGTAAAGGCATGCATCGTCCTACTGACCAGCAATCCTAACGACCACCAATGTAAGGGCATTTATTGGTGGTCATACAATCCCTGACATTGGTGGTCTGTGGGATTGCTTGTCCACCAATGTCAGGGCTTGTATCCCACCTCTGACCAAAATGTAAAGGTCTGTGGTGCGATTATGCTATATGAGCCCGCCACGAGTGAACCACCAGATAGAGTGATATCCCTGTTTGTACCTTTGAAGCTAGTAAGACCTGAGAAACAGAATGTAACTATTGTTTTGAATTGATAGATGCCTACCTGTTAAACGGCACAGCCTCTTTCATGTTGTTAACCATATTGCATTTGTTTACGTTATGTAAAAGTTTTTAGGTCCTACCATTTTTTTAGATCAGCGTGGATTATGCAGTGGGATACATGTACAAAAGTAGGATGAAGAGAGAGAGTACGAGAGTGAGGTGAAGGTTTAGGTGAGAGGGTCAGAGGTAGTGAGAGGGTGAGAGGAAGTGAGAGGGTGAGAGGAAGTGAGAGGGTCATAAGGAAGTGAGAGGGTCAGAGGAAGTGAGAGGGTCAGAGGAAGTGAGAGGGTCCCAGGAAGTGAGAGGGTCATGAGGAAGTGAGAGGGTCATGAGGAAGTGAGAGGGTCAGAGGAAGTGAGAGGGTCAGAGGAAGTGAGAGGGTCAGAGGAAGTGAGAGGGTCATGAGGAAGTGAGAGGGTCAGAGGAAGTGAGAGGGTCAGAGGAAGTGAGAGGGTCATGAGGAAGTGAGAGGGTCAGAGGAAGTGAGAGGGTCAGAGGAAGTGAGAGGGTCATGAGGAAGTGAGAGGGTCATGAGGAAGTGAGAGGGTCAGAGGAAGTGAGAGGGTCATGAGGAAGTGAGAGGGTCATGAGGAAGTGAGAGGGTCATGAGGAAGTGAGAGGGTCTGAGAAAGTTAGAGGGTCATACTTGAAAGAAGAGATCGAGTGAGGGGGAGAAAGAATGAAGGGTGAGAGAAAGGGAAGTAGGAGACAGAGTATTATCTCTTCGTTATGTGGTTCTTTACAGTGTTTGAAGTATGATTATTTCCAAAAAATGTTTCAAAAAGTATGTAATTACATGAAGATTACAAATTAAACAAATACAAATTTTTTTTGGGAAGACAACTATGGTGTGATATCTGTCTGCATTGCTTCTATTACTTACTATTGCTTACTATGGCGCAAATCATCCATCTCATGTACCATGACCGGTACAGATTACCTCCTGGAACCTATAAACCCAATTGTAAGTATATTGCTTATCACTGTGTATTTGTCTATTGAAGCACTGATTGGAGACGTCAGGGTTAGGCTACATTATACGGTTAGGGTTACGGAAAGTAGTGAGGATATGGTATGTGAAGATCGATATGTACACAACACACTCTGTAAAATAATTACACATGAACAGTATCAAATTCAATTTTTTATTTTTAACTGGGAAAATTGACACCAGGCAAATATGTCAAGCTCAAATATGTCAAGCTGAGTACAGCATTTTAACCGATTGCATCAAGCTGCCACGATAGCTGCCCATTTGCTGACATAAAATAATCGGTGAAGTCCTGGCGCACATTTTCCCCACTGTAGTTGCCACGGGTTCTGATCCATGTTGGATCTTCGAGGTCATGCATCAAAGAGTCCTCAAATAAGTACCCATGTCGAGCACAAACAAAATTGTGCAATGCACATGCTGCTTGCACTGCACCAATGGCATGCTCCATATTAAGGCTGATCGGTGAGTGCAGGAAACGCCACTTATTGGCAAGTATGCCAAAAGCACACTCTACTACACGTCTTGCCCTTGACAGTCTGTAATTGAATACCCTCTTTGCTGTGGACAGTCCCCTGTTTGCATATGGCCATAGAAGGCGCTCAGAAATAGGGAATGCCTCATCCCCAACAAACACATAAGGCTCCAGAGGTTGATTTGTTCCAGGAAGTGGGAGATTATCAGGAAGGTTCAGTGAGTTTTCTCGAAGCATCTTGCCAAAAGAAGAATGAGAGAAGATGCTGGAGTCAGAGCTACTTCCATATGATCCGATATCCACGTAGGTAAAGGAATAATTGGCATCAGCCACAGCCATTAGGACAAATGAAAAATATTTTTTATAGTTAAAAAACTTTGAGCCACTACGAATTGGGCTGATTATTCGGATGTGCTTTCCATCTATTGCACCCACACAATTTGGGAAATTGCACCGCTCCCAAAAAACGTTTGCAATTTTAGTCCAGTCTTCTCTAGTTGGCTTCTTCATCACCAAGTCCTTTAAAACTAGCCAGATAGCTGCACAAGTTGTATGCACAATAGAACTCACGGTCGATTTGCCCAACTTGAATTCATAATGTAAACTGGCGAAGGAATTGCCGGTAGCCAGGTACCTGTAAGGAAGGAGAAGGATAATTAATTGTATGCTTACTGTTTCAGGTTTTTGATCTATGTAAAGACGAGGTGGCATAGTGTACGCAATACCTACATCAAATACGTGAGGCCAAGAGTGGATCGGCTGCCATGAAAAATAAAAAAAGCATACGCATTTGATGGCTATCTGCCTTTTTATTAAATATGTTACCTTAAGGTAACAAGTAATTGCTCAGCTGGCTCCACACTATTTCTGAAAGTGGTGTTCTGATGCTCCACACTGCTGTAGATCAGTTGAAGCAATTCGTCAAAACTGAAATTTAAATATATAAAGAGAAGAATTAAGATTACATAGATAAAGGAAGGGAGGAGGTATCAGATAAGGAAGTGAGGTGAAAGGGGGGAAAATTAGGATAAGGGGGAGAAGTAGGGAGAGGGAGGGAGGTTGGATACAGAGCAGAGGGATGTATTGGGTTATGGAGGGTGTAAGGGAAAGTGGGGGTGAGGGATAGATGGGTGACATATAGTGGGGAGGAGGGATAGCGGGATGAGGAATATTGGGGTGGGAGGGATGTTCGAATACGGTGAAGGTTAGGGATGGAGGGGGGAGTGATGTAGGGTGAGGGATGGAGGGGGGGGGGTGTGGCAGATCTGGAGGAATGGGGAGAAAATGTATAATTTCTCACCTGTCAACTGACATACGAGTGTAGTTGAAAAATTTCTCCTTATGTTGACGTAGATCATTGTAGATCATCTTGAACTGTCCTCTCTCCTCCCTATATGCAATTACAGGGTGTACCCAGTATCTTCTGGTTGACAGCATCATCATCCTCCTCCTCCTCAGCCTGGCTTTCTTCTTTTTTATTATGACTGCAGCAGTAGCAGCAACTACTGCTGCCATAACCAAAGCCAATGAATGGTATATTATCATACACTGCTCTCTACACACTCTCCGCACACTCCACAAAAACCAGGAAGAGAACAGGAAGTTTATAAAAGCTATTTTTTTATTTTTTACGTCAGCATACTACCCTGGGTTCCATTGGCCAAACATGAAATCGCAGTCACCTCCCAAAATTAGAACTATTCCTGTAGAATCGTTCTAAATTCGCAACAAACACGTAATGAATTCGCAAAGAAGATTCGCCACGCAATCGGGTCAAAATCGCGTTAGGATTCGCAACACACCAGTGTGAACCGGGCCTTAGTCAGGGCTCTGGCTGGGCCTTTCAAGAACAGTCATGGAGTTGTTGTGAAGCCACTCCTTAATTATTTTAGCTGTGTGCTTAGGGTCATTGTCTTGTTGGAAGGTAAACCTTCGGTCCAGTCTGAGGTCCTGAGCACTCTGTAGAAGGTTTTCCTCCAGGATATCCTTGTATTTGGCCGCATTCATCTTTCCCTCGATTGCAACCAGTCGTCCTGTCCCTGCAGCTGAAAAATACCCCCTCAGCATGATGCTGCCACCACCATGCTTCACTGTTGGGACTGTATTGGACAGGTGGTGAGCAGTGCCTGGTTTTCTCCACACATACTGCTTAGAATTAAGAACAAAAAGTTCTATCTTGGTCTCATCAGACCAAAGAATCTTATTTATCACCATCTTGGAGTCCTTCGGGTGTTTTTAGCAAACTCCATGCAGCTTTCATGTGTCTTGCACTGAGGAGAGGCTTCCGTCGGGCCACTCTGCCATTAAGCCCCGACTGGTGGAGGGCTACAGTGATGGTTGACTTTCTACAACTTTCTCCCATCTCCCGACTGCATCTCTGGAGCTCAGCCACAGTGATCTTTGGGTTCTTCTTTACCTCTCTCACCAAGGCTCTTCTCCCCCGATAGCTCAGTTTGGCCGGACAGCCAGCTCTAGGAAGGGTTCTGGTCGTCCCAAACATCTTTCATTTAAGGATTATGGAGGCCACTGTGCTCTTAGGAACCTTAAGTGCAGCAGAAATTTTTTTGTAACCTTGGCCAGATCTGTGCCTTGCCACAATTCTGTCTCTGAGCTCTTCAGGCAGTTCTTTCGACCTCATGATTGTCATTTGCTCTGACATGCACTGTGAGCTGTAAGGTCTTATATAGACAGGTGTGTGGCTTTCCTAATCAAGTCCAATCAGTATAATCAAACACAGCTGGACTCAAATGAAGGTGTAGAACCATCTCAAGGACGATCAGAAGAAATGGACAGCACCTGAGTTAAATATATGAGTGTCACAGCAAAGGGTCTGAATACTTAGGACCATGTGATATTTCAATTTAATAAATCAGCAAAAATGTCAACAATTCTGTGTTTTTCTGTCAATATGGGGTGCTGTGTGTACATTAATGAGGAAAAAAAATGAATGTAAATGATTTTAGCAAATGGCTGCAATATAACAAAGAGTGAAACATTTAAGGGGGTCTGAATACTTTCCGTCCCCACTGTATGCATTACTGGTTGACCCCAAGAGGATTATGTCCCTCCATATATAAGGAAGTGGGAAATTACATTAGACAGGGCGTTCACCCAGGCACAACATAGGCAGATAGTAAATCTTGCGTTGAAATCTTCAATATCCACAAGAATCCAAGAAACTAATTTTAAAATAATGACAAGATGGTACCGTACACCCTCATTAACTTAATAAATTTTTTTCCGGAGATCCCGGACAAATGTTGGAGGTGTCAGGAGGAAAGAGGGACTCTACTCCACGTTCTTTGGTCCTGCCCAAAACTGGAGTACATCTGGAGGGAGATACGGCGGATAGCACAGAAATTTACTAAGTATAACCTCCCAGAAGATCCAGCCCTATTTTTGTTACATGTCTCAAACATACCGGGGAAAACATATAGTAAATTAATTTTGCGCCATCTTATTAACGCTGCTAGATCATGTATCATACGGCAGTGGAGAGATACGAGCCTTCCCACAATTCTTACATGGGTCACACGAATTGAAGAGGTTAATAGGATGGAGGATTTGTTATTATCAGCTCAAAATCGAAAGGAGACATATTTAGAAACTTCGGGCCAATGGAAAATAAATTTAAATTCTCAGAGGAAGGGATTTCCCTCTTTGCTCCTGAGAGTATTTGAAAAAGAGAGGAGTGGGGGGCCCTGGGGGTGCCCTCACTTCTCTGGATGATGGTATAGTAAACTTGCTTTTCCGCTGTACATTTCCCCTCCAACACTGACTCCCCTTCCAGCATCTCTGGATGATGTTCCCCAATGGAGGAGTGACCTGGTTGCACCCAACCAAAGCCAGTAAAGTCTTCAAATGACCATTTTTTGCCCTTTACAATGCTGCACCTCTTGGATGTATCTCATTGACTCAAGCAGAAGTGTCAGGTATAAATCTCTAATAAGTAAAACCACAAAATTATAATCGAGGGATCCTTTCACTTTCACATTAGACAGATCTTTCATTAGAACCTAGTAGACATGCAAGTGACAGCATAACCGCAGCTAAAAAAAATAAATAATGACACGCTTGTCCTTGTCACAGTCATTCTAGTGATCAGGCAATTAAATAATGATCCATTCAGATGGTTGCACTGCCACAATGCACAGGAATGCATGCACCACAGTAAGCAGCGTTGAAATGCCATTCCTTTTCAATGGCACCCTAATGTTCCGCAAAGTATAACCCAGCAAACAACACAATGCACATGGCGTGCGGTCGCTATGTTATGAAAAATGGTCCGTGTCTGGTGTGTGTCTGGTGTGTGTCTGGTGTGTTTCAGCCCAGCCGGTAATGCATGTCCTAAGGGATCTTCACGTGACAAGAATTGAGCAAGGGTTATCTATGAGATCAGCATGTGTGAAATACGTCTTCGGGCTCTAAGACACATCAGCCAGAGAACTGACATCACTAATGTGTGTTAATCTCTGCACTGGGCTGACCTGTCAGGTGACTCTAATGCCCTGTACACACGGTCGGACTTTGATGGAAAATGTGTGATAGGACCTTGTTGTCGGAAATTCTGACCGTGTGTAGGCTCCATCGGACTTTTTCTATCGGAATTTCCGACACACAAAGTTTGAGAGCAGGCAAATTTTCCGGCAACAAAATCCGATCCTTTAAACTCCGATCGTGTGTACACAAATCCGACGCACAAAGTGCCACGCATGCTCAGAATAAATAAAGAGATGAAAGCTATTGGCCACTGCCCCGTTTATAGTCCCGACGTACGTGTTTTACGTCACCGCGTTCAGAACGATCGGATTTTCAGACAACTTTGTGTGACCGTGTGTATGCAAGACAAGTTTGAGCCATCATCCGTCGGAAAAAATCCATGGATTTTGTTGTCGGAATGTCCGATCAATGTCCGACCGTGTGTACGGGGCATAACAGTTTATTTGTTTTCAGGTAAAATGAGGAGCTTTGTCAAGCTATAAGGATTATCATGCTTTGAAGAAAATAGGATTACATCACCGATATATTTGTCACATGCTCCCCCAAAAATGTATAAGGAAAGTCTGAAATCTGACTACATTTGGTCAATACACCCCATCACCCACCCTTTCCTAGGTCAGTCCAGTCCTGCAAAATGCTGTCAGCTCTTCCGACTTGGGACCTGTCTACAGAAGGGGACAGTTGGCTGCCTTCTTATTTGAAGGCTGAAAGTAACCTAAAAGGGTTGTGGATAAAAGTATAGCAAATTGAAAAAAATAATATATCTTATACTGTTGATACACAAGCCTCAGTGTAATTTTAATGGGGCATTGACTGAACGAAAAAACAATGAGCCATGTATGGGCAACTTAAGTAACTAAGAGGGTACTAAATATACTTTGATTTATAAGCTGTAACTAAGAGGGCACTAAATATACTTATATTTGTAAGCTGGTATTTGTAGAGCAGTGTTTCTCAAATTTTTTTCAGTCAAGGTACCCTTTAAAAATTATGGACGATCTTGAGACACCCTTTAAAAATCATGGACAGTGTCGAGGCACCCCTTAAAAGTTATGGACGATCTCGAGGCACGCTTTAAAAATTATGAACAGTCTCAAAGTCACCCTTTAAAAATTATGGACAGTCTCGAGGCACCCTTTAAAAATTATTGACGATCTTGAGGCACGCTTTAAAAATTATGGAGTCTCGAGGCACCCTTGAAAAATCATGGACAGTTGGGCTGAGGTCACCGCATTTATTTTAACAGTTACCACCATTCAAATCCCAGTGACGGTGGAGGTGTGTCTGTTGGGCCTTGTAGACCCACTGGCCCACCGCTGGGCGGTAAGAACCCCTCTGGGACTATTACTTTACTATGCACGTAAGGCCATTGTGCTTCGGTGGAAAACCCCTGTTGTACCATCCATTAATTTTTGGAAGCGATAAGTTAACAGAGCCCTACCACTATATAAGAGTGGTTCTCAACTCCGGTCCTCAGGACCCACTAACAGGCCAGAATTTATGTATTACCTTGGGGGAGATGCAGACTAGAATACTGCAATCACTGAGCAGCAAATGATATCACCTGTGATGTATTTTAGTTATCTTGCAAACCTGGCCTGTTAGTGGGTCCCGAGGAAAGGAGTTGAGAACCACTGGTCTAGAGGTTGTGCTGGGAAGTTCCATAAAATGTGGAATATCTGGGTGGAATCTCCATCCACAAACACAGACTCTCTAGATAACTATTGAGTAGCACGATATGCAATTAATCCCTCCTAGGTTAGTAGAACCTTTCTGTATATGCCGCACCGGGTGATTGATTATCTGGGTACCTAGGTTCTAGGAGAGTATACTTCTCATTACTAAGCCTGGCACTAAAGGTTGTTTGGTGTAAATCCTGTAATCCAATTGGCATGGGGGGGGGGGGGGGGGGGGGTCAGAGCGTACTGATTTTTGTTTGTTTTAGGATGTCTTCTTGTTTTTATTGTTTTCTTCATTTCTTTTTTGTTGTGAGCTGAGCCTGGTTATGCCCAAGAAGCTCTGTTTTGTATCTGACAACCGGAAATTACAATCAAAATAATAATTAAAAAAAATTATGGACAGTCTTGAGGCACCCTTTAAAAATTATGGACCATTTTGAGGCACCCCAGTCTAAAATGTAAAAACTATTATAATAGTTTTACATAATGCAGCAGCATCCACATGTCCAAGTAGGACACCCAACGTTGGAGATGATTTATTCTTCCGAAGCAAATACACTTTTTCAAACAAGTACTGACTAGTATTCCAGCGTTTCTCTTCTCCCTCAGTTTTTCTCCATCACTCAGCTAATGTGACCCCAGCACTGATGGAGAGAGGCAGGGTAGGGTCAAACAAGGATGCTATGCAGGTGATTGACATAGATGATGATACCTTTGGTTGTTAAGATGCTGGCAGCTAGAAGGTTGGTGCACAATGAAAACCTGTGGCTTTGTGTAATTAAAAGCCAGGCTTCATCCACACGCTGGCTTGTATACGATTTTTGGGCAATTTTTAGGCATTTTGCCATTTTGCCAAGGCACCCCTGATGAAACCTCAAGGCACCCCAAGGTGCCTGGGCATTCTGGTTGAAAGAGGCTCTGGTAGAGTTAAAGGAGAAGCACAACCAAAGCCCATTTGGCTGTACTTCTCCTATGGATAACAGGAGTGCAGTTTATTCTGCACACCTGTGACCTGTTTTCAGCAGACAGCAGGCTGAAGCCCGCTGTCGGCTGACGTCACAGAGCCGGTCCAGGCCCGGGCAAGATCGCGACAATGAAGTCGGGATCCGCCCACATGCCTGGACTGGCACCGGGCTCGGCCTCTCAGTGAGTCCCTTGCTCTTGCCCCCTCCACAAGCCCAGGGATCCAGCGAGCACGGGGAAGGAGGGGCAGAGCAGAGAGCTGTAAGAACCGAGCGATTGGCGGTATTAGATCGCTCGGTTCTCAGTGTTAGAGCTGGCAGGGGAAATATGCAGCATCGGACTGATGATTCTTCCACCTAGGTAAGTATAAATGTGCAAAAAAAAAAAAACGGCCATACTTCTCTTATCACCAGCTCATTATTCATCCACGTCTGTGATTATGACACATCATATGAGGAAAATCATATTATATCCACACTCTATTTTCTGAGCAGTCTTGGAGATGTGACAACTGGAAATGATCCTATAACTTTTACACAACCTTGTAAACAGTGATAGCTTAACTAAATGCTTGGGGGTAATTTAGTTTGTTTGCTAACAGATTCAATATACCATTACATGAAAATGATGCCTTGAAGTTTTTCACCATGCTTCTGAGCATAACATAGGATTAGATTTGATTAGCATGCATTTGCATGGCTTGACTCCAACTGTTTATCACAGCTCAGATAGGCTAATCCTTATTAGCCTCTTCCTTGTTTGTAGGATATAGTGCATAAGCCTGATCCTGCTAGGGTTATATATCACACCTCTAAAGTGTTCAACATTACATGAAAAATGTAAAAGATTTCTTTCTGACTCCCATATTCTTGTTCTGAAATGTACAATGCAATAGGCTCAATTTTCAAAGCGTTTACAAATGTACCAAAAAAAAAAAAAAAAAAAAGATTGAGCAGAATTTGAGGTGTCCAAGAATTTCAACTATATTCATAAAAAAAAGTACAAAGGTTTATTAACAGATTTACCATTAAAAAAAAAAGTTTTATAAAATAAAGAGAAGACATATTTTTTCAAATATGCTCTGCTTCCTCAGAAGGATGAGAAAGGCTAACGTGAGTGACTCAAGGTTCCGGAGTGCCTGGTCATAAATGGGGTTCTATTTTCCCCCATTGGAGATGTATATTTCCTTCACGGCCCTCGACTACCATGAGACTTCAGTTAGGGGTCTCTCTGTGATGGCCCTGCGCTCGCCCAAGGGACCCCACTTATGCGCCTCAGAACCCACAGTCACTCATAATAGTCTTTCTCATCCTCCTGAGGAAATGGAGCATATCCGAGAAATGCGTAGAGGAACAAGGATCCAGTTTTCTAATGAATTTTCAATCCAAAAAAAATGTATTATACTTGTCAACTTGACAGGTGTGGATTGACTTTATGAGCTTAATGTAATTCCGAGGCACAGTGGACTGATATATAAATTAAGTGTATATATACAGTATCTCACAAAAGTCACATTTTTGTAAATATTTTATTATATCTATTCATGTGACAAGACTGAAGAAATGACACTTTGCTACAATGTAAAGTAGTGAGTGTACAGCTTGTATAACAGTGTAAATTTGCTGTCCCCTCAAAATAACTCAACACACAGCCATTAATGTCTAAACAGCTGGCAACAAAAGTGAGTACACCCCTAAGTGAAAATGTTAAAATTGGGCTCAATTCGCCATTTTCCCTCCCCGGTGTCATGTGACTCGTTAGTGTTAAAAGGTCTTAGGTGTGAATGGGGAGCAGGTGTGTTAAATTTGGTGTTATCGCTCTCACTCTTTCAAACTGGTCACTGGAAGTTCAACATGGCACCTCATGGCAATGAACTCTCTGAGGATCTGAAAAAAAGAATTGTTGCTTTACATAAAGATGGCCTAGGCTATAAGGAGATTGCCAAGATGCTGAAACTGAGCTGTAGCACGGTGGCCAAGACCATACAGCGGTTTAACAAGACAGGTTCCACTCAGAACAGGCCTCGCCATGGTTGACCAAAGAAGTTGAGTGCACGTGCTCAGAGTCATATCCAGAGGTTGTCCTTGGGAAATAGACATATGAGTGCTGCCAGCATTGCTGAAGGGGTGGGGGGGTCAGCCTGTCAGTGCTCAGACCATACGCCGCACACTGCATCAAATTGGTCTGCATGGCTGTCGTCCCAGAAGGAAGCCTCTTCTAAAGATGATGCACAAGAAAGCCTGTAAACAGTTTGCTGAAGCAGACTAAGGACATGGATTACTGGAACCATGTCCTGTGGTCTGATGATACCAAGATAAACTTATTTGGTTCAGATGGTGACAAGCGTGTGTGGTGGCAACCAGGTGAGGAGTATAAAGACAAGTGTGTCTTGCCTACAGTGGTGGGGGTGTCATGGTCTGGGGCTGCATGAGTGCTGCCGACACTGTGGAGTTACAGTTCATTGAGGGAATGATTGAATATCAACATGTACTGTGACATACTGAAGCAGAGCATGAGCACCTCCCTTCAGAGACTGGGCCGCAGGGCAGTATTCCAACATAACGACCCCAAACACACCTCCAAGATGACCACTGCCTTGCTAAAGAAGCTGAGGGTAAAGGTGATGGACTGGCCAAGCATGTGTCCAGACCTAAACCCTATTGAGCATCTGTGGGGCATCCTCAAATGGAAGATGGAGGAGCGCAAGGTCTCTAACATCCACCAGCTCCGTGATGTTTTCATGGAGGATTGGAAGAGGACTCCAGTGGTAACCTGTGAAGCTCTGGTGAACTCCATGCCCAAGAGGGTTAAGGCAGTGCTGGAAAATAATGGTGGCCACACAAAATATTGACACTTTGGGCCCAATTTGGACATTTTCACTTAGGGGTGTACTCACTTTTCTTGCCAGTGGTGTGTTGAGTTATTTTGAGGGGACAGCAGATTGATACTGTTATACAAGCTGTACACTCACTACTTTACATTGTAGCAAAGTGTCATTTCTTCAGTGTTGTCACATGAAAAGATATAATAAAATATTTAAGAAAATGTGAGGGGTGTACTCACTTTTGTGAGATACTGTATATCTATATAGATATATAGATATATATATACATATACACATACACACTATAGTACCAAAAGTATTGGGATGCCGGGCTTTACACGCAAACTTTAATGGCATCCCAGTCTTAGTCTGTAGGGTTCAATATTGAGTTGGCCCACCCTTTGCAGCTATAACAGCTTCAGCTCTTCTGGGAAGGCTGTCCACAAGGTTTAGGAGTGTGTCTATGGGACTATTCTTCCATTTGTGAGGTCAGGAACTGATGTTGGAGGAGAAGGCCTGGTTCGCAGTCTCCACTGTAATTCATCCCAAAGATGTTCTATTAGTATGAGGTCAGGACTCTGTGCATGCCAGTCAAGTTCCTCCACCCCAAATTCGCTCATCCATGTCTTTATGGACCTTGCTTTTTGCACTGGTCCAAATCATTTGGTGGAGGGGGGATTATGGTGTGTGGGGTTGTTTTTTAAGGGGTTGGGCTTTGCCCCTTAGTTACAGGAAAGGGAAATTTTAAGGCTTCAGCATACCAAGACATTTTGGACAATTTTATGATCCCAACTTTGTGGGAACATTTTGAGGATGGCCCCTTCCTGTTCCAACATGACTGCGCACCAGTGCACAAAGCAAGGTCCATAAAGACATAGAAGAGCGAGTTTGGGGTGGAGGAACTTGACTGGCCTGCACCTCAACCCAGCAGGTAGAATGAAAACAAACTGCCAGCTATGGTCGAAGCCGCTGTACTAACTATGCAAAATTAGTACAGTGACCTCCCCTACTGAGCTGCACTAACATTGTAACTGCTTTCCCTTCCCTCCCTGAAGGGAAAACAGGACGGCAAACATGACGTTTGTGAGACTCCAGGACTGGCAATTTTCACCACATACTGAACTCATCTAATTTAACCTATCATGCTACTTTGAACACTTGAGAGGATTTGGTCTGATAAGTTGGCTGCTTCTGAGGACTGCTTCCCGGTGACATCTCTTGACCAACTGGATTGTCCTACAACTTGATCTGGAGCCCAGATGTGCAGGTCCCATATCTTGGTGGTTGCACCATAAGCCTTGTTGACTCCCTGAGCATATGCCCATTTGAGTCTTCTCACTCCGGTAAGCCTCCGCACTAACCGGTGGTGGTTCTATTGTCTGTCTCTTCACCTCCACATTGATGTCACATGGAATCCCACTTCTAGTCACGCAATTTGTTTTCACCGTCTATTCAAAGACTGTTGTGTTTATGTTTCAAAAGAACCTTTATATGACGGCGCATGGACCTTAGTTTGGGTGTGAACTCCACATCTCTTTTTCATTATCATTAGTCTTTGCGGTCATTGCACAGTGTATATTAGTTTGTATATACATGAATTTTTCATTTTTTTTGAGCGCTGCACAAAAAACTTAACTTGTCACCTATTTTTTGATTTACACTTGTCGTAGTGTTGTACTGGATGCTATTCAGGGGCGGACTGACAACTCATGGGGCCCCCGGGCAATAGGAGATTACGGGGCCCCCCAGGCAATCAGAGATTATGGGGCCACACAGTATACACAGACACACACAGTATACAATCACACAGTATACACAGACACACACAGTATACAATCACACAGTATACAGAATCATGTACACACAGCATACACAGACATGTTTCTATTGGCCGAGAAAGTACTTTAGAGGTGGGGCAGCTATAATCTCGGGATTTTTAGACCAAAAGGATGTCGGTAAGGGACATTTCAGAGACAGATGTAAAAAAAACCCACAGATTTTTACATACTGTCCCTGGTATTAATGAGGCTGGCAACCCTAATGGGGCCCCATAGTGGCCTGGGGCCCTCGGGCAGTGCCCGAGTGGCCGAATGGTCAGTCCGCCCCAGCTGCTATTAGATAAATGTCAGCGCGATATACACCAGTTTTTCTATTTATAACAAGAAGAGCAGCCTTTCAACCTAAACCAAGTACTGCTCGGGTACATTCATACTGTATATATTTAAAAACCACACAAAACATATTTAACAGACTCCATTTAGTGCTACTAAAATCATATTACTCTGTACTTTGTAACTACAGTCATATTTTAATGACTAATGGCTCTGGATTTGCAGACTACTCAGACCAAGATACAGATCTCTGAGCACTGCAGTCTGGCTGAAACCCATCAATGATATGTTAATGATCAATGGGATCCAGTATAAAACTGTATAGATGTGGCCTGAGGACCATTAAGTAGTCATGCCATTTACCGCAGAAACAAAGTGTGAATCATGAATCTATGCCACTCGGTAAGGAAAACGGAGCTCCAGCAAAACCTTTTTGCTTTTTTTCCTGTTCTGGTGACCACCAGGGCACTACTAGAATTCCCAATTACAATGCCTGAGGGGATGGGGACAGTGTTACACTTTATAGGTATAAATGGAGAAAGTACTCCACAGAGGGAAAACATGAAGATCAGCCTATAGCAGTGTTGTAGGGCAGGGGTCAGCAATGAGTAGATCACGATCTACCGGTAGATTGCAGACAGGTGGTTGGTAGATCGCAGTCTGGACTACAACCCCCCCCTCTTTGTGTGAACGAGCCCTAATGCCGCGTACACACAACTGGACTTTACGGCATACTTGGTCCGGCGGACCAGAGTTCGCCGGACAATTCGATCGTGTGTGGGATCCAGCGGACTTTTTATCCCCAAAAGTTGGACGGACCTAGAAATGAAACATGTTTCAAATCTTTCTGACTGACTCGAGTCCGGTTGAAAAGTCCGCTCGTCTGCATGCTAGTCCGACGGACAAAAACCGACGCTAGGGCAGCTATTGGCTACTGGCTATGAACTTCCTTGCTTTAGTCCGGTCGTAGGTCATCACGTACGAATCCGTCGGACTTTGGTTGATCGTGTGTAGGCAAGTCCGTTCATTCGGAAAGTCCATCGTAAAGTCCGTTGAAAAGTCCGCCGGACAAAGTCTGCCGTAAAGTCCGCTCGTGTGTATGCGGCATTAGGGTGCCCTGCCAAATGCAACTAAGGGCTCACTCACAAGTGCAGCATAAACTGCTACTCCTCTGAAAAGCGATCCGATTTAAACCCATGATTGCAGCGCAAAGCATGCGATTTTGACATAGTGGTACAAGAATTAGAGGTTTAAATCAGGTGTGAGGAGGCGACACTGTGCCCGGTGATCTTTGACTTCTCCCATGTTGTTCAGGTAGATCTCCAGCTCTTTAAGGTTGCCTACCCATGTTCTAGGGGGTCACTTGAACAGTATAGAGCAGGGCCGCTTAAGGAAGAGGCAGACGTACCTGCAAACGTATTTCATAAGATGAGGACTACACTCTTTACATTGTACGACCATATTAACAGATTGGTACTCGTAATGATGGTAGCGGATGGTGCCGCACAAACATTTAAAGGATAAGTTCACCATTGGGAACATGTTACACGTTCCACCCATTTTTAGGATGAAACGTGTAGCATGTTCCCACTCCTGCAGCGTCTCCCCGATCCGCTCCATCTAGTAGGATCTTCTCCCCCCTCTCGCTGTCACTATTAAAAAAAAAAATAGAGTTCTGTGAATGGGAAACTACAAATTCCAACAGCCTTTGCAGCTGTCAGCTTGTAGTTCTCAATGAACTACCAGGGCACTGTTGAACGGTTTGGTACCAGTGTGTAACTGCCTGAATATACAAGGTACAAGCAGACAGAACGGTCTGGTGCTTCATTGCCTCTTGCTATCAGTGCGTAACTGCCTGAATATACAAGGTACGAGCAGACAGAACGGTCTGGTGCTTCATTGCCTCTTGCTATCAGTGCGTAACTGCCTGAATATACAAGGTACGAGCAGACAGAACGGTCTGGTGCTTCATTGCCTCTTGCTATCAGTGCGTAACTGCCTGAATATACAAGGTACGAGCAGACAGATACACTGATAAGTCTGCAGGAGCTCTGTAATGCTTTCCAGGCTCCTGGTAAAAAAAATAATAAAATGCACATTTTTTTACCTGCAAAAAGATGTGCATTTATTACTATTATTTATTCTTGAGAAATGGGGCTCTGTGGGACCCCAAAGCATTACTTGACTGATGTGACTTTGTACTAATAAAAATGTGTATATGTTTGCAACAGAGTGCTGGTGACGTCTCATTTTTCCACCCGTCAAACTGACAGCTCAGTCCTGCAGATTACATTGGGAGATTGTAGTGTGCAAAAATAATTCCTGGAACAAAGTATTCAAGAGTTGCATTCATGCATCCCATAAAATTCTGTGCCCTCCGACTAAGCTAAACAATATTTGAGTGAATGTCTATCAATGTTATAAGCTGGCTGTGACCTATATACAGCATCTCACAAAAGTTAGTACACCCCTCACATTTTTGTAAATATTTTATTCTATCTTTTCATGTGACGACACTGAAGAAATGACACTTTGCTACAATGTAAAGTAGTGAGTGTACAGCTTGTATAACAGTGTAAATTTGCTGTCCCCTCAAAATAACTCAACACACAGCCATTAATGTCTAAACCGCTGGAAACAAAAGTGAGTACACCCCTAAGTGAAAATGTCCAAATTAGGCACAAAGTGTCAATATCTTGTTTTGCCACTATTATTTTCCAGCACTGCCCTAACCCTCTTGGGCATGGAGTTCACCAGAGCTTCACAGGTTACCACTGTAGTTCTCTTCCACTCCTCCATGATGACATCACAGAGCTGGTGGATGTTAGAGATCTTGCGCTCCTCCACCTTCTGTTTGAGGATGTCCCACAGATGCTCGATAGGGTTTAGGTCTGGAGACATGCTTGGCCAGTCCATCACCTTTACCCTCAGCTTCTTTAGCAAGGCAGTGGTCGTCTTGGAGGTGTATTTTGGGTCATTATCATGTTGGAATACTGCTCTGCGGCTCAGTCTCCAAAGGGAGGGGATCCTGCTCTGCTTCAGTATGTCACAGTACATGTTGGCATTCATGGTTCCCTCAATGAAATGTAGCTCCCCAGTGCCAGTAGCACTCATGCAGCCCCAGACCAAGACATTCCCACCACCATGCTTGACTGTAGACAAGACACGCTTGTCTTTGTACTCCTCACCTGGTTGCCGCCACACACATTTGACACCATCTGAACCAAATAAGTTTATCTTGGTCTCATGAGACCACAGGACATGGTTCCAGTAATCCATGTCCTTAGTCTGCTTGTCTTTAGAAAACTGTTTGCAGACTTTCTTGTGCATCATCTTTAGCAGACCAATTTGATGCAGTGTGCAGCGTATGGTCTGAGCACTGACAGGCTGACCCCCACCCCTTCAACCTCTGCAGCAATGCTGGCAGCATGACATTGGGGAGGAAAAATGGCTAATTGGGTCCAATTTGGACATTTTCACTTAGGGGTGTACTCACTTTTGTTGCCAGTGGTTTAGACATTAATGGCTGTGTGTTGAGTTATTTTGAGGGGACAGCAAATTTACACTGTTATACAAGCTGTACACTCACTACTTTACATTGCAAAGTGTCATTTCTTCAGTGTTGTCACATGAAAAGATAGAATAAAATATTATACAAAATGTGAGGGGTGTACTTTTGTGAGATACTGTACATGCATATTGTCAGAGCTGGTGCAAACTACTCTCCCCTGTAGAAACCCTGTGCATGTATGACCAGCTGTATGTTTTTTTTTACATATCAATGTTACCATTCTCTTATATCCCAATGTAATCTTCAAGTAAAATGTGCCAGTTCAAAAAACTGCCCAAATTAGAATTATAAATGAAATGGCATAGATTTTCAGTGCCCCCAAAACCCAAGATGTTCTCATTTACAAATTTTGAATTGAGTTTCCTTTTAAATCAGTAATTTCTAACCAGGATTCTGAGGAACCCTAAAGTTCCACCAGAGTTTGCTAGGGGTTCCATGAGCTGTGGCTGGTTGACCTCCCATTTAATGGTGCCTGCATAGTTGCAGAGTCAACACCATTTGGCAGAGTCAGTTACATGACACCAATAATCTTTTTTTAGCTGTCTCTAAGGGTGGCGTTCTGGCCACCACTGTACAGGGGGACATTCTTGCCACCAAAGTAAGAGCAATTTTCCACTGACTTCCAATTATTTGGTTTCAGTAAGGGTTCCTTGAGACCTGAAGTTTATTTCAAGGGGTCTCCAGGAGTAAAAACGGTTGAGAAATGCTGCTTTAATTTATAGAAGTCATGTTTATGGTAGACTGAAGTCTAGTCTAGTCATTGGACCAAAAGCTCCAGCCTGGGGACACATTGGGGTTGATTTACTAAAGGCAAATAGACGGTGCACTCTACAAGTGCATTTGCTTCAGAGCTTAGTAAATGAGGCAAAGCTCTGCTTGCTGGCTAGGTGCAGCGTGGTGTGAAATTTAGTAGCATTCTGGTTTGCAAGAACGTTGTATTGAAACAGAAAGTCAACAGCACAAAAAGGGCCAGAGAGAAGATCACCCATCCAGGGCCACTTACAACCAAGCAGCAGAAGACCCAGGGATGCCATCAGTGTCTGCCACGGGGAGCAAAGTGTTGCCTAGCTGGTCTGACCCAAATGAGAAGCTTCCTGAAGAAGTAGGCATAGTCCCTGCTCTCTTCCTACTCCACCGGAACCTTTCCCTATTGCTATCACTGTCCCTAACCTGTCCACATGCATGAAGCGTGCCAAACTCAGGGGTCGGAGTCTTTTTTTTTTTATCCTTTATTTAAAGGTCAAGAAATAATACAAAAACCATCATCAAAAAGAACATTGTGGTACACAAAGCAAAAAAACAGCTCAACATCATTAGTATTCAACACACATCATAGCAACTGGCACGTATGCAAAAACCAACAAAGTCAGCCTTGTAGCCCAATCCGTAAGTCTGGATGCTTGATCACGGGTCTCGGCTAATTCCCCGAACAGGGTTTTCTAGTTTTTTAAGAGAATTACTGTATGAGAGCATCCAAAAGGTCCAGTCTCGTAAAGAAATAAGAACAGAAAAAGATAAAAGAAAGCCAGGTAGAGAGATAGATATGAAGAGGGGAAAAAAAAAGGGGGGGGGGGCAGATAAGACAGGCTAGGGAAGCTTCCTTGACTTGTTCACTCCACCGGGTACTCTGCAGGCTGTGATGCCAGTAGTGTCTGATCTCTATAGAAGAAATAGGGAGTCCAGATCTTCCAGTATTTGTCGTCTTGCTCCTTTAAAGTCATGGTTAGATTCTTCAAAACTTGGATATCCGCGATTCTTGTCTTCCACTTTTGAAATTGTAGAGGAACTTGTACTTTTCCATAAAAGCTGGAATACAGGCTCTAGCCGCTGTAAGCAAATGCAAAAAGGCTCTGCCTGACCTAAGATGGCTGCCAGAGTCGCATGGGGCATGTGCATCCAACTGGATCACTGCCCGAGCGACCGAGAAAATGACAGAGATACGAAGCTTCTCTTACTTTCCTCTCCCATTTGCCTTGCCGCTGAGAACGAGCGCAATGGAGAATACAGACTGCACCTGTCTACAGGCTGACGTTCATTATCCAATCATGTGGAAGCAATAATGCAGTATTTTCCTTGCATGTGATTGGGTACTCTTTGCAAAGTGAAGCTTCACCTCATTTACCAAGCTCTAGAGAAAATTACCTTGCAGAGTGCACAGTGTATTTGCCTAAAGTAAACCAACCTCCTGAGTTCAGAACCGAGCATAGATTCTCTGTATGGATCCAACAGGAAACAACACAGTTTCACATCAGTTGGTAAAAAGGATCATTTACAGCGGACACAGCAGAAATGCATACTTTGCATGCCAAAGAAAAAAATGTCCCTAAAAGCCATACAGTTCTACAGATAAACAAAGCAGCTGTCCACTGCTAGAAGCCACAAGTCTACTCTAGTTTATATACACTATATTGTCAAAAGTATTGGGACACCTAACAACACAGTACCAAGTGCCGCATAGGGAAATAATTACCAGAATTGCATAATGGTGAATTTAATTGATAGAAAATACAACCATTCAACACCTAACACTATAAATGGACATATAAGTCAGGGGACGAGGACAAACAACAAACACACACAAGACAAAATGATAGACAACATCCAAATAAAATATTGTCACCAATGATGTACTGTACATACAGATTAAGGTATATATTCTCAAAAACATATATTCTTTCTAAAATAATATGTTTAAAGCAGAGTTCCACACAAAAATGGAACCTCTGCTTTTCAGGAACCCTCCCCCCCTCCGGGGTCACATTTGGCACCTTTCAGGGGGGTGCAGATACCTGTATAATACAGGTATTTGCACCCACTTACGGGAATAGACTCCCGCGGGAGTCACGCTTGTCCCCCCTCCCCCCCCCCCCCTGGTGTCTCCTGGAAAACACACAGGTCCCAGGAGATAGCGGGGACCAGTTAGGACGCTCAGCGCGTCTTGTGCATGCGCAGTAGGGAACCCAGGAAGTGAAGCCGCAACGCTTCACTTCCTGATTCCCTCACCGAGGATGGTGAAGGCAGCTGCCGAGAGCCAATCGATTGATCGGCTTCGGCTGCCGACATCGCTGGACCCTGGGACAGGTAAGTGTCCATTTATTAAAAGTCAGCAGCTGCAGTATTTGCAGCTGCTGGCTTTTAATATTTTTTTTTTTTTTAGGTGGACCCCCACTTTAAATACATTCTTTAGCACTTCTCCTTTTCTTTTTGTATACAAATTTCGGTCCCTTTATTCTTAGGTACTTATACAATCTCTTTTTGATAATGCCTAGTGCAGGCCCTGAGTTAACTCTGTTTCTAAATAGCCATTGACGTCCTTAGATCATGCTGTGAGTGCACTACCACAATCTATTCAATCATTTATTTAATTTTCTATTTCTCCATTCTTAAGCTATTTTACTCATACCCCAAAAAGACTGAGTGCTGCAATAAAATCAAAAGGCGCTTCAACAAAATATTCGCTTATTAACCGCTTGGCGACCAGCCGCCAGTTTTACTGTGGCAGAATGGCACGGCTGGGCAAAACGACGTTATGCTACGTCGCTTCGCCCTGTGGCCACCAGGGGCGCGCATGCGCTGCTCGCCCCCCCGGAGTCGATCCGAGTGCCCAGCGGGCGTGATGACTGCCGGGCTCCCGCGATCGTTCGTGACACACCAAGAACCGGGATCTGTGTGTGTAAACACACACAGATCCCGGTTCTCTGAGGAGAGAAAAGACCGATCGTGTGTTCATACAAAGTATGAACAGCGATCTGTCATCTCCCCTAGACAGTCCCCTCCCCCTTCTGTTAGAACACACACCAGGGAACACAGTTAACCCCTTGATCGCCCCCCTAGTGTTAACCCCTTCCCTGCCAGTGACATTTTTTACAGTAATCAATGCATTTTTATCGCACTGATCGCTGTAAAAATGCCACTGGTCCCAAAAATGTGTCAAAAGTGTCCGATGTGTCCGCCATAATGTCGCAGTCCCGATTAAAAATCGCAGATCGTCGCCTTTACTAGTAAAAAAAATGATAATAATAAAAATTCTATAAATCTATCCCCTATTTTGTAGACGCTATAACTTTTGCGCAAACCAATCCATATACGCTTATTGCGACTTTTGTTACCAAAAATATCTAGAAGAATACATATCGGCCTAAACTGAGGAAAAAATTTGCTTTTTTTTTAAAAAAAGGGGGGATATTTATTATAGCAAAAAGTACAAAATATTGTGGTTTTTTTCCAAAATTGTCTCCCTTTTTTTTGTTTATAGCGCAAAAAATAAAAACCGCAGAGGCGATCAAATACCACCAAAAGAAAGCTCTATTTGTGGGGAAAAAAGGACGTCAGTTTTGTTTGGGTGCAACGTCGCACGGCCGCGCAATTGTCAGTTAAAGCAACGCAGTGCCGGATCGCAAAAAAATGGCCTGGTCATTGAGCAGCCAAATCTTCCGGGGCTGAAGCGGTTAAGGGTGTGCACACTTATGGAACTTTATTATTTTAGTTTTTTTTATTTTTACTTCCCTCCACCTAAAAGATTTCAGTTTGTTGTTTAACTGAGTTGTAGAGTTTATAGGTCACGTTAAAGGTGGAAATGATTTATCTTTGTCTCATTTTTTTTCCATCACAGAAATCTGACATTTTAACAGGGGTGTGTAGACTTTTTATATCCACTGTAGGTTACAATTACATAAATACTGACACAAGCATATTTGATCTTTATTATAAAAAGCTGTGATTTGTATAAACCATGAGAGTGGGAGGAAGGCTCTCCTCTCATATACAGCCACTTTCAGCATACAATTTTATAACAATATACTGCGGACAGGCAGTCTGTACTGGCACTGTACACAGCGGAAAGGGCCAATGGTTCATCGCCGAGACCTGATGATCAGCTGCCTCCAATCACTGCCCAGAGCCCTGTGCTGACAATCAACACAGGGCTCTGTACACAGAGGGAACAATCTCTCTGTTTCTTTTCCCTGCAAAGCAGAGGTAAGAAAGAAAAGGATCTTTCGTAAAAAGCAGCACACATTGCACATTTAACCCCTGCCCAGCCAGCGCCATTAGTACAGTGACAGTGTAAGCATGGGTGCTCAATCTGTGGCCCTCCAGCTGTTACAGAACTACAAGTCCAATGAGAGATTTTAAAGCTGACAGTTACAAGCATGTCTCCCAAAGGCTGAGGCATTATGGGACTTTTAGTTTCACAACAACTGGGGGGGGGGCACAGGTTGAGCACCCATGGTGTATAGTATTATCACTGATCACTGTATAAGGCTCTGTTTCCACTATTGCGTCCCCAAAGTCACGCGATTTACACTGCGACTTTACAATGCGATTTATGTTGCGATTTGATGCGACTTTGAAAACGACTTTGTGCAACTTTGATGTTCTGCGATTTAGCCAGAGTGATGTAATTCCTTATCCGGCTTAGTTATTTCCCCTACCTGTCTTCCATACTCACGTGCATCAATATAGGAAGTGATGTATTTGGGAGGAGCAGAGATCATGTGCTTCCGTAGACTCCCGTGGAAGTTGCAACAAAGTCGCGGTGTCAGACATGTACATGCGACTGCATTGCCACTTAATACCTTTCTATGGAGACCAAGTCGCACCGAAGACGGAACAAAGTAGTGCAAGAACCTTTTTTGGAGACGCTGCGACTTGAGTCGCACTAATTAGAACGGGGACCATTGAAATACATGGGTTTTGAGTTGTCATGCGACTTGACATGTGTCAAGTCGCAAAACAAGTCGCAGTAGTGGAAACAGAGCCTTAGTGTCACTGGTGATGTCAGTAGCAGTTAGTCAATTCCCACTCAATGTCAGTTAGTGTCAGATTGTCCGCCGTACCGGTCCCATTATAGGTCGCTGATCACCGCCATTAGTATCATTTGGATGAGAAGGCCTGGCTACCAGTCTCCGCTCTAATTTATCCCAAAGGTGTTCTATCGTGTTGAGGTCAGGCCAGTCAAGTTCCTCCACCCCAAACTCACTCTTCTATGTCTTTATGGACCTTTCTTTGTGCACTGGTGCGCAGTCATGTTGGAACAGGAAGGGGCCGTCCCCAAACTGTTCCGACAAAGTTGGGAGCATTAAATTGTCCAAAATGTATTGGTAGCTGACGCCTACCAAGAGAACTAAGGGGCCAAGCTCAACCCCTGAAAAACATCCCCACACCATAATCCCCCCCTCCACCAAATGATTTGGACCGGTGCACAAATCAAGGCCCATAAAGACATGGATGAGAGAGTTTGGGGTGGAGGAACTTGACTGGCCTGACCTCAACCTGACAGAACATCTTTGGGATAAACTAGAGTGGAGACTACGAGCCAGGCCTTCTCCTCCAACATCAGTGCCCGACCTCACAAATGGAAGAATGGTCAAACATTCCCATAGACACATTCCTAAACCTTGTGGACAGCTTTGGGATGAATTAGAGTGGAAACTACGAGCCAAGTCTTCTCGGTTGACATCAGTGCCTGACCTCACAAATGCACTCCTGGAAGAATGGTCCACCATTCCCATAGACACACTCCTAAACCTTGTGGACAGCATTCCCAGAAGAGTTGAAGCTGTTAGAGCTGTAAAGGGTGGGCCAACTCAATATTGAACCCTACGGACTAAGACTGGACTGCCATTAAAGTTCATGTGTGTATAAAGGCAGGCGTCCCAAAACTTTTGACTATATAGGGAATGTCCTTTTTCTCCTCTAGCTCCCGCCCTCCGTATATCTCGAGTAGCCATTCTACCTCTGCTTTGTTTCATCCATGCCTCTCTCCATGATCAATCCCCCTCTGACCAATCTCCCAGTGGTCCAGGATCAGTGTCTGTTATGCCTCCTATGGTCTCCAGGAATAGTCAGCTTTTGCTCTGCACCCATTGGTCAGTTCAAGTGACATGGCACATCTGACCAGATAATTCATGCACAGTTAAAATATTTTTATTTGTTCATAATTAAAGTTTAATGAGAAAATAAAGGTTGACAGCATACAGGCGTTATATTTCTGTACAGTATTTCGTACATACAGTACGTATTGACACAATGTACAGTGGTTACTGTATTAGGGAAGGAGAACTAGAAAAAGTAAGAGCTTCACAGGTAATAGAGATGCAATCAATTATCATACTGAAGCTACTTAAAGCTCTTCTAGGGTCACCTCTAGTCTTCCCTGAACCCCTTCTGGACCGCCCCACGCCGACATACAGCGGCAGGGCGGCCCTCCTGCGTTAAATCACGTACCTGTACATGATTTCGTGCACAGGGAATGGGGCGTGCGCCACTGGCGACCCAATCCCGCTGTGATTGGACACAGCAGGAGCCAATCAGCGGGTCCAGTGGATGCGATCTCCCTCCGGGACCCGCCGATCGTTCTCAGGAGAGGCAGAATGGCGGTCTACCTATGTAAACAAGGCAGACCGCCCTTCTGCCGGGTGGTGGTGATGGGGGGGAATAGAGATCGTGGGGGTTATTTACGAAAGGTAAATCCACTTTGCACTACAAGTGCAAACTACAAGTGCAAACTACAAGTGCAAAGTGCACTTGAAATTGCACTGAAAGTGCACTTGGTAGTGCAGTCGCTGTAGATCTGAGGGGAAGATCTGAAATGAGGGGAAGCTCTGCTGATTTTATCATCCAATCACGTGCAAGATAAAATGCTGTTTTTTATTTTCCTCCTTGCATGTCCCCCTCGGATCTACAGCAGCTGCACTTCCAAGTGCACTTTCAGTGCAATTTCAAGTGAGCTTTGTACTTGTAGTTTGCACTTGTAGTGCAAAGTGGATTTGCCTTTCGTAAATAACCCCCCATTGTGTTCTTCACTATCTCAATCATCTTTTTTAAAACTTCTTCTGTTACTTCCTGGTTTCTTTCCTAGGCAAATGATGTCATACATCCCAGAAGTCTTTAGGAGGGGCTTTCACAGCTATGCACACCCTCCTGCCTGCATGCCTGAGTTAAGGGCAGATGGATTCCAGGAATTAAATGCTACATGAATCATCTGCCCTTACTCAAGATGGCCACGGCCAGAGATGTTGGGGGGGGGGGGGGGGGTTCAAAGTGATTTTT